>CM062812.1:714804830-715011588 GCA_031772625.1 Pinus tabuliformis | reverse complement strand
TTGATTGATCAACGAGAGGATTATAGGAGAAGGCTTGATGGCACTTGGAGAACACATCGAGTGAAGAAAAGAAGATCGATCTTCTAAAGCAGAGCAACTACTAGAAAGAATTTTCAAGTGTCTTTTGCATTGAGGGGCAGAGATATTATCCAAAAGACGGAAGTTTTCCTGGCCGAAGAGTACAAGACAAGACGACGTCTAGAGCGCAGAGGGAGATCGAATTCATGCTAAAGAAAACATGTTTAAGGAGCAGGAAGTTGGAACCGGGGTGTGAGATCGGAGGCATAAAAAAAAGTTTATGGGCAGCAGAGGATCTGGAAGAGGAGCAACGTAGTCCCCAACAGAGGTGACAAAGAAACTGCGTAGGATTGATGCAGATCTGCGCAGAGGCTGATACAGAAGGGAAGCAAAGCCTCCTTCCAGCGAGATAAGGGTCAAATTCTTCCAGTGACAGGGTGAGATCATCTCACTATTTGTTTTTTCCAGTTTCTCTCTACATCGAATAACCAGTCGGGCTTCCAACGGTGTCATTGTGTTGTATCTATTTCTTGTTCAGTTTCTAGTTTCCGCTTATAAATTTAAGTACTTCATTGTTCTAATATCATTGTAATTTGTCTCCAAGTACTTGACTCCATCAAGGCGCTGGTCTTTCAAATAATCTAAATCTAATGATTGACCTTTCTAAATTAACCAAGTTGTTGGGTCACTCAGTCTGTCTCCAGGACTAGTCGGTTACGACGAGTCTTTCCATCTTCACATTTCATAGGGACTACTTCCCATAGCTCATTGTAGGTAGACAGCTAGAATGAAGAGGTCAAGGTGTTGAAAAACTAGGGCAGACTTATTAGATGATTTCTCTTATAATGGTAACTATTTGTGAGGAATTTTTATTTTCCTTAATTAGGTTCTTCTGGTACTTGATTATTGTTATGTGTTCTTCTTTATCAAACAGCGAATAAACCATAAAGAACAATGAGACAAAGGACACAAGATGTAGGTGATCTGCCAAGGCCAAAACCTCTCAACCCTGAGAGGAAAACCGACAAGAATTCTTCTTCTTATAGAATCTTCAATTGATGAATTCACCTAGACCCTTGACCAAGAACCCCTACAAGACCAAGTCAATGCTTCTTGTTTGAATAGCTTCTCCTTCCAACAACTTCGATATACTAAGCAATTACAACTACAACTTCGACTTCGACTTACACAGAAACTGCAACTTCGACTCGACAAAAAACTACAAATTTGACTTGGGCAAAAACTGTAACTTCAACTGCAACTTTTCTTTGCCTAGGTAGATTCTCTCTTCTAGAGAACTCAGCTTCCAAAATAACTCTTCTTGGTGACCTAACTTCACTTCTGCCACTCGGCTTCCCTGCAACAATATGTGCCCTAATTTATTTGCACGTGTGGAGAGAAGTAGCCCAAGAAAAAAATCCAAATAGCTCAACATTTCCTCCTTCCTTTGTCTTCCTCTTTTTCACAATTCTTCTAGTCCTTGTGATCGAACTCGTGTGTGAGAGTAAAGTATCTCCAAATCACGTCGAAGTCCTCTTTATAAAGGCATCTCCAAATCACGTCGAAGTCCTCTTTATAAAGGCTTCTTAATGGTCGAATTGCTCCTTTAGGCCAACTTGTCTCCTCATGTAGGTCGACTTGATCTTTGTGCGATGACGAGGTCTTGGAGGGTCTTTTGACTATATTTTGACTCAAATAAATTTTCTTTACAATATGTAACATGCCCAAACGGTCTTCAATACATGACAATGACTCAATTGACTTTATGACAATCCTAGAAGCACTCAATGGGAGCTTGACCTAAAATTAAATTTCTCTTGAGCATGAAACCTGTTACCCACCACTTTGTGCGTGATATCCCTAACAGAAAAAATTTCTCCAATATGGTCCTCATATGACATCCAACAGCCCCTTGCAGCCACAAACTAGCTCATTGTGCCATTTCTCCGCCACCTAACCCAACCATGTGGTCCCTCACCCATCTGTCTTAATCGTGTGTTTGAAGGTGGGCCTCCCGAACCTAAAGGTATGTCTTGACATTTGGAAATTTAGTATTCAGTTTGCTTATCATGGACACTTATGGATGGACATAGATTAATGGGGGTATTCGGTGGAAAGGGTAAGCTAGGTTTGTACTTTTGTCCCCTTGACCTATTTTGGATGTTACCCTTGGATCTTAGTTCCGTGGGATCTCCCTTGTTGACCATTTCGTTTTAGGGTGGTACTACTTAGGAAACCCCAATTTTGGTTTTGTGATCCCACTTCCTTGTCCACATACATCACTCCCCTTCTACTTATTATAATCCCATTCATCATCTCTACCACCTAGGTCCACATTTCCTCACTGGATACGCATAGGGTTAGCCTCCCCTTTCCCATGCCCCCACCTTGGGTAAGGCTTGGAATTATGCCCCAGATGTTAAATCAGCTGAAAAGAAAAAGTAAAAGCATAAATGGCCACATTCAACAGGAAAATGTACCACAAGATGCAAAAGATGGTTGGAAAAACATATTTAGCACGTGGGCAAAAGACAATACATGAGCTATGGCCATAACCCTAGTTCCATGGGCCCTACATCATCCTTTTTTATCATTCAGGAACCCATGATTGTCCCAACCCCCGGTGAGAAATGAACTGCCCTACCAGAAAGGGGGTATCCAGATATATCTTACACATCATGCTCTTATCCTTTGAGCCACAACGGGGCATCTCATGTACCATGATTGCTCCCGCCTATACATTATATACCTTGGTGTGGGCCTCCTTTCTTCTAGCTACCCTTGTACCATCATATGTGGCCTAGGATTGCCCCTTTCACTCCTTATTCCATTCACCCCTTTATCACACGCCACCATCATTTGAAGGATGTACCTTGGACACATTATCCCCTCTAAAGGTAGAAACCACCTAATAAGGTACTTGGTTAACCCCTTTTGGAGCTTGGAGACATTAGCACATGCCAAAACCTACTACGGAAGCGCATGCCATTATGAACTATCCACTTGTTGTCGATGGTTTGTAAGCTCTTTTACATGATTACTTTAATGACTATTGTGCTGGAAGGCTAGGGGACGCATTGGATCTTACGTAGGATTGCAGATGGTGACCATTCTAAGTTTGGCCTTCTTATATGGGGTCCTAACTCTCTAGAACGCTAAATTGGCATATGTAGGGTGTGTGTAGAGAGCAATGGGCCTCCACAGCAATAGACAGCACTCCGTGGATCCCCAGAAATGTTCAAAGATTGCCCGAGATCCACCTATTGGACGAGAAAGATGCACCTAGTACACCATGCTCAGTCGGCCTCACAGTTGCACCATACCCTTGGCAGGTGACCTGGGACTTGTACACTGATGTGGCATCGTTTATTCCATCATCTAAGCCCGTACAGATAGTCTACACTTATTTTCGACCTACTTGGAGACCCATAAGGTTATTGATGTGATCCCACTGTTGAGAAATCTAGGGCATAGTGATTATGTGATTTCTCTTCTATTAGTAACAGCTTGTGAGAGTTTTTTACTTCTTTATATTAGGATCTTCTTTTAGTTAGGTTATTAGTGTTCTTCTTCATCAAACAGTTACTAATGCATGAACCATAAAGAGACAAGAGACACAAAATATAGGTTATCAGCGAGGGCCAAAACCTCTCATTGAGAGGAAAACCCGAACAAATTCTTCTTATAGAGATTCCAATTGACAAATATCAAGATCAATACCCTAGACCTATCTGCCACTCCAAGACCAAGACACAAGATCCTTAGTCAACGATAGTCAACCTTCTGCTCCTTTCTCTTGTGAAAATTCCTAGATCTAACAGTCTGAGGAATCCTATTGCAACCATTTGAATCTACTTCACCTAGATTGTAAATTACATTACAAGCTTGTTTCAAATTTCTTCATGAAACATTGAAGTAAATTATTGAAGCATCCTACACCAATTAAATATGATTCTGAAACATAGAAACTGAGCAAGGAAAATAGAAACACATAGGACACAGTGATTTTTGGACAAATAGTCCGCAGGAAAACCCAATGCAAGAAAATCGGTGCAGCAGCTCTAAGGGTTTATCATTATTAATCAGTAGAAAAATTTAAATACATCACTAAATACCTCACAGGGTTATTCAATTACAAAGAGAAATACTGGAAGAAGCTTTGCGACTTTACCTCACACAATCACTGAGAAATCTTGGCTGATCTAGCCCCAAACTAACTGCCCCCCAGCTCTTCTGGCTGCCTATACGCAGTGTCTGCGTCAGCCCAGTGTCAAGTTCTCTGGGTGTTGCGTCACTTTTCTGGTTGGTCGATCTGCTGCCCAGGAAATTCAATTTCTGCCTCCCAATCTCACACCCCGGCTCCCAACTTCTGAAAATCGAATTCCTCTACAGATTTCGGACTCCTCTCTCTCCCTTTACGCTGGTTCTACGTGGCCCTTCTGGCGCTGTGTCAGCCTCTGTGTCAACGCTTCTGAATCAATGTATGCGACTGTCACATACATTGATCATGGGATTTTCGTTATTTTAGGGCTAATTGTTGCATGCATTTGCTGCTTCATTGTGGCATTATGTTTCTATATAGCATATCTCTATGTATGGGCCATGTTTGTTAAACGAATTTTCCTAGAAATCAAATTTATCTTGATAAGCCATCTTCATTTGCAAACAAAGCATAAATGCTTTAAGGTCACTCTCTTTTTTTCCCTAACGTTGAACGAACTTTCCCTTATAGCCTCCTTGAGCTAGAAACGAGATCCTTTCTCATAATTCTTCATGACTCCATATCCCCAAAGGAATTAGGCACAAACGGCCATAAGGTTATCAACTTAAAACCTCCTTTTCTTCAACTTCCCCCCACCCTCTTTCTAGGTCTAGCCATGTTGGGCCACCTTGGCCATCATTTTCCTGACAAAGTAGCCATGGAAAAAGTTCAATCTCCTAGCCTCTACTACGCTGATGTGTCCTCAAGGTCTTCTCCAAATTTGGAGAAATTCTGACAGTGGGATTGCGAGATATCCCAAGCCCTAGCTCTAGATCAAACTTTGCCCTAATGTTCCTAGGCTAGTACCTCATTGGATCAATTTGGCTACTAAATCAAGCATTTAGCTACTCGCATTGGTTGAACTAGCTTCACGCACTGCCTCATTTAGCCTTCTCTTTGCAAAACAATTTGGCCTCCTTTCTCTTCTGGCAATAATGGAATCTCGGTGAAGAATTTCTCCGACAGTTCTCTCCTCAAATTCTTTTTCGAAACCCCACTTCTAGTGTCTTTCACACTATCACTATGCCCTTGCAATCATTGCAATTTTGTGTCTCGAATGTGATTTCCAAGCACCCCATCAATTTTCTCTTATAATCTCACATTGAGAAACCAATTGCCACTATCTAACTCCAATCGATGGCTTAGATCATCTTGACACCATCAAGTTGTTGAAGAAAGTGTAACTAGGTCAGGTCTTCATAAATGTAATTCCGATCTTTGTACTTGTAAAGTAAAGCAAATATTATTTTTGTTGTTTATAACAATGAGTTTCTTGCTCATTGATTAGGTCAAGCACATATTTAAGTGCTTCTAGGAAATCAAAGAGTCAATGTATTTATTAAAGACCCTTATGGGCTTGTTACACTATGCAATAATATGTATTAGAGTCATAAGAAGACCTCCAAGCAAATTCATAAGCTTCCTCCAAGTGTTGGCACCATCAAAAGAAGCAATCCGAATTATATGGAGCAACCCGGCTTCAAGTCTTCATGTCAACCTAAAAGAAGGGCCTAAAAGAAGGAGACACGCTCCTATATAAGGAACCATTCGACCTCCTCAAAGTATAATCATAACATCTCTTAAATCAAGGAGAAAGAGGACAAGTAAAGGGTACGAAGAAGTCAAGGAAACAGGTCTCCAAGTGCAGCGAAGAAGGAAGTAAAGCACGCTTTTGGGAACTGTTCTAGGGCTAATTGTAGTCACACGTGCAAAGGCAAGAAGGCTATTATGCTGTCATATCAAGCTCTCCTATTGCAATCATAAAGGAGAAGTGTTTGGGCTAGAAAAGAGTGCCTATAAGGCCTCTCATTCAAGCAAGAAAGAAGGCTACACAATCGAAGGAAGAAGAAGGAATCTAACATAGTTTTTCTGAAGGTATTCCCTCACACGTGCAAAGAATTAAGGTTGTATTACCGCTGCTCTAAGTATGCAATCTTTGTGAACAAAGGAAGGCGCGGTTGGGAGGTGACAAGTTCATCTTCCTGCAGCTTCTCGATTGCACCTAGTTTTCCATGTTTCATGCTTAAAGAAGGTTATAGGCGACAAGCTCCCAGTTCAAACAATATTGCCAGAACTTGACAAGGAAGGAAAAATTATATTGGAACCGGAAGCAGTTATAGAAACAAGAACTCGACAGCTACGAAATCGATCAATTTCAGAGTACCTTATCAAGTGGAAGAACTTATCCGCTGAAGATTCCACATGGGAGGATGAGAATTTTATGCAGAAGTATCCTGAACTACTCAAGCGTTGAGGACAACACTTTTTTGAAGGAGAGGGGCATGTTGGGTCCCTATAATACTAGTGATTACCCCATTACTATTGTAGTTATACCCCTTATTTATATTGTTGTGCCCCCATTACCCCCATATTGTTATTAATGTGCCCATAGAATCCCTCTATTGTTATTTTTGTGGCTTTATATTATTATTGTTAGGTCGGCTGGATTATATTGTGGCTCCATAGACTCCTATATATAGAAAGGAGGTTTTGTCATTTGAATCATCCAAGAATTGTTCATTTATGTAATGTAAAGGAGGTTGCCCCCTCGAAGAGGCTGAATTCTAAGGCGTGGATCTCTCTTTTCTATCTTTTTGTGAGTTGGTTTCATAACACCATCTCCAACCATTCTAACAGAGCTCTGCAGCTTTCTCGATCTTGCCAACTTCTACCGCAGGTTCATGTTGGGATTTTCTCATATCACTTGGCCCTTGAGTCAAGTCACAAAGGGAGGAGCGAAAGCAAAATTATTTTCGTCTAAATCTCAACAGAAGGCATTCACAGAGTTGAAACATCGCCTATGCTCGGCACCAATGCTCGTATTACCATACTTGCAACAACCATTTGAGGTCAAGACAGGTGCCTCTAACTATGCTATTGGCGCAGTCCTTACGCAACGCGGGCATCCAGTGGCATATCACAGTGAGACACTTTCAGACACAGTCCGGAAGTATCCCACTTATGACAAAGAGATGTATTCCATTGTGCAGGCCTGCCAACGATGGAAGCATTGCATTTTGGGGAAGGAAATGGTCATCCACATAGACCACCGACCCCTGTAGTTCATACAGACCCAAGGGAAATTGCAGAATGATCGCCATCATAAGTGGTCCACATACCTGCAACAGTTCCATTTGAATATCAAGTATAAGAAGGGCAGCACCAATAATGTTGCAAATTGGCTCAGTCGACCATCTATCATGGCGTTAACCATCGTGCTCAACTCTTGTGGACACAAGACTTCTGATTAGCCACTTCTCTACAAAAGCGACCCAGAATTCAGCCACACATACCAGACACTCTTGGAGGGTCAGCATGTTCCAGATTTCCACCTCCAGGATGCCCTGTTATGCCACCTGGGTCACCTTCGTGTTCCTTCAAGCGAGCATGCCAAGATGATTTGGGAAGCACACTACAGTCGAGCTATTGGGCATTTCAGGGACGAGAAAACGGTGGCAGTGTTGTAGAAGTAATTCTATTGGCCAAATCTTTGACAAGATGTCGGGAAGTACATTAGATCATGCATTGCCTGCGCCATTGCCAAACAGACCATCAAGAAGCAAGGCCTATATACCCCTGTGCCTACCCCTAGTCAACCTTGGGAATCCATCTCCATGGATTACATGTCGGGCCTTCCTTCTACTAAGCATGGAAACGGCTGTGCTTTTGTGGTCGTTGACAAGTTCTCGAAGATGGCCATTATGGCGGCCTGCAAGAACAATATCACAATAGAAGCCACTGCTAAACTCTTCTTTGAACAAGTGTGGATACACTTTGGGATCCCATATTCTATCATCTCGGATCAGGACAGCAGGTTCCTCAGTACATTCTAGTCCAGTCTCTGGTCGATGTTGGACACCAAACTCACTAAGTCCATAGTCTTCCATCCCCAAATTGATGGCCAAACAGAGGTTGTCAACCGGATGATCGTACACATTCTGCGTATGTACAACTCAAAGCATCCACGCACATGGGATGAGAGCCTCCCTTATGTTCAGCACAGCTATAACCGGTCTCTCCATAGCTCGACTGGCCACGACCCTTTTCAGGTGGGCATGGGATTCCAGCCACTATGTCCCATTGATGTGGCCATGCCATTTGCAGCTACTCAGGCAGATTCGTCTCATGTCCAGTCCGAAACAAATAAGGCAAACAACTTCATTGTGCGCATCCAACATATTCACCAGCAGGTCCACGACATTCTGGAGAAATCAAATGCTAAGTACAAGCAGCGACATGATCAACATCGGGTGCCACACAAGTTTCAGGCGAGCGACAAACTCTAGTTTCATTTGCAAAAGGAACGCCTTACCGAAGCCTATCGGAAACTCAGACCACTCTGATATGGCCCTTACACCATTACCAAGGCTGTGGGAGCAATGCATTTGAGCTCAACATTCCCCCATTCCTTGGCCTGCACCCAGTGTTCAATGTGGACCGCCTTCGGCCATACTTTCCACCATTATTAGACACATTCGACACTGCATAACAGCTCACACCCATAGATTTAAATCCAAATTGCATGAAACAATCTACAACTGATCAGATCATGGACACACAGATCAAGAACACTCGCCAGCAGAAGACCCCACTATATCGAGTTGTCAAAGCAGCCCAACTCCTTCACCAGGGCAAGTGGCTCACCAGGGACGAAGTTTAGCAGAAGTTTCCTCATCTCAGGGAGGAACTCAACGCAATGGGGACCATTGCTTCCTAAGAGGGGAGGAATGATCCAAGTGGATATTGGTGGCCATCTGCCAATTCCACTTGGACCCCCACCATTGTTTCTTTTAGTTCTTCAGTTTCCTTAATTGTAGCACAATTTACTATTTTTAGCAGTTTTTCGGGCCCTGAACTTTCGGAGTCGTTTTGAAGCCCTAAATGACGTTTTTTGGGAAAACTAGGAGCAACATGGGTCTTTCTAACCCTCCGATAGATCTTTCTAACGAGGTATTGTGCACATGAAACGAAGATCGTATGATAAAGTTACGACCCCCGAGAAGTTGATGTACCAATTTACCCAAACGGGGCCCACAGTTTGGTGTTTCATCTCCTAGGGTTAGGTTTTTGGATGTTTAGGGTTTTCTATTGTTTATCAACAATAAATAGGCCTTTGAGCCTCATTGTAACACAGTTCAGAGGCTTGTAGCCACCACATCTCTTCTTAGAAATAAGCTACCATCGCCCTAACTAGTTTATTTCCATTTTTGTTTGTAAGCATATTTCAGTATTTTACAGTAATGAAATGAAGTATTATTTCTGTTGCATCTTTGTATGTATGGTTATATCTGTAATTTGTTGCGTTTTTGTTTAAATTCGGATCATTAATATATTTGTTGCAGGCGGGATATATTGTGTTCATTTGCTTGACCAACTATCAGTTTACTTTAACCAAAAAAATTTGCATATTTCTCCATAGTTTAACATTAGAGATTGAATTTTATTATTTTTTAATAATGTTTTAATATATTATTTGAAATTTGATTGGTTCATCTTTTACTTTGCAATGATTACATGTGTATCACAAAATTAGTTAGTTGTACCATCAAGTCTTTCATTGCACATGCTGTCATTAATTCACTATTTGAATTTCACTAGCGCCCAAATTTAGAACCGTCACCTCCATTAGTCTCTTCATTAGATGAGCTCAAGGGATTTCTCGCAAGGCACGTAATGGATAAATTGAGATGAATATTTCATGCTTTTATGAACTAGAAAATGTTGGCATCCTCCACCTCCATTAGTCTCTTCATTAGATGAGCACAAGGGATTTCTTGCAAGGCAAGTAATGGATAAATTGAGATGAAGATTTCATGCTTTTATGAACCATAAAATGTTGGTATTCTCGAATTGACAATAGCATGTAGGATGAAGGTATTTGTGGAATCCTCCTTATTTAGCAATTCATGTTCCTGGCCTTTCCGCATAACATTTTTACATTTTGTTTTTTCTTTGATGTATTTGATAGTGAATAAAAATTTTGTAACAAGGGGAACTTGCAACGATGATTTGAAATTCAAAATTATAGATTTGATATCCGAATATTTAAGTTACTCACCATACATTCGAGTCACTAATTTACATGCAGAGATAGAGTATTATTTAAAAGGTGATTTAAATAATTTAGAAAATATAATTTCAAAATTCATTATTATTAAATATGAAATTTATATTGTTTTCTATTTTGTTAATTATATAAATAACTAAATTTTAACATGCTAAGAAACATTGTATTATTTAAAATTTAGAAATCATATATTTCGTTTTAATATTAAATTTTTGTATGAAAAATAAATATTCGTAACTAACCAAACATATTTTAAATCAATCTAAATTATTGAATAATTAAATTTTTTTATAAAAACAAATATACTATTATTTTATAATTTTAAATGAAAAAAAAAAATAATAATAAATAAATTTTCATTCTTCATATTTCCCTATGTTATCTTTCCCTAAAATTTTCATTCTTCATATCTCCATGTGTTGTCTTTCCCTAATTTAAAAAATGTTCACATTTAAACCTCATTTTTAAAATGCCATAATCTTTTAAATTCATTTTAGATATTCTCTTTTCTATTACTAAGTCAAAACATTATTATACTTGAAAGATAAGAATTTATATTTAAAAAATAAATAAATTTAATAAAATAATAAATATGAAAGTCCCTCTGGCCGCTCATGGAAATCAAGGTAGTGGAATTGATATTTGTGTGGATGCAAACCTCATTTAGTGGAAACCTCAAAGTTCACGTGCTTTTTTTCCGCTCAGTTTTTAGTTATAAAATTAATGCACTTCATAATAACTTAAATAAAATGTTCATGAATAACCCCATATATATATATTTTAATTTGGAAAAAAAATTCATAAAAAACCCTCTATTATCATATAAAAATCCATTATTATTTAATATATATATAACATAATCTTTATATATATATATATATATATATATATATATATATATATATATATCTTTTATATATATATAACATAATTGTCATCATAAATAACAAATCCATTATCTAATAAAAATCTATTGATGTTGGAAAACTATTTTAGTCACGAGTCTTTTCATGGTTGTATATAAGATATGAATGTGTTGTTTGTTGGGAAAGCTACTTTATTCCTGGAATATGTTTTATTGTTGTATATGGAAATTTTAAGTTAAAAATAAACATCATGAGCTTAATTAGATGGTATTTATATACTATTTTTAAGACTTCACTTTTAAAATTGAAATCCAGGAAAACAATTATAGAGATAATTTTGTTTTTGAAAAATTAATTGAGGTTTAAAATAAATTATAAATATATTTAATTATATAACCAAAAAAATATTATTTAAAAATAAATAATATTTTTAATAAAAAAAAATTATATTATTTAAAAATAAATAATATTTTTTAATAAAAAAAATTATATTATAAATTGATATTTAATATAATTGATTATATTTTGTGATAAATATTTAATATTTAATTGTGAAGTTATTTTGTTTAATAAATATTTGTTGTTTAGTTTTATAATTTACTGTATGTCATTTTAAAATAAATTTATATAAATTTAAAATTTGTTCACAAAGTTTAGATAGACAGTGATTGGTTGTTTTGTTAAGGCACTTCTTAATGTGAAATCACCGGTTTAATAGGGTGATATATTGGACATGATGAAGATGTAGTCCTACAAGCTTACAAAAAAAATAATCATTCATTTAATTTGGCTATATTTAAACTAGGCACTCGCTACTATGTAGCTTGTTATATAATCAAGATGATCAACCATTTAAAAACTTTATCGGACTTATGTTTGAATGGTGTTATGTAAGCACATTAAACATGAATTTTGATAATAATATTATAATACAATAAGATATACTAATATGTAAGGTAGTTACATGAGTAATTTAAGTCGTGTATATATAATTATATCATATTTTTTTTATTTAATGAGGTTATATTGATAGATGGATCCAATTATTATGTGATATTATGATATATCTTTGATACAAATATGTTGAAGTTATAACTTATGATTATGTGAAGCATTTGATTATTTCATTCATATTTTATGACATGCATGAGCATGCAATTTTTACTATTCAGAATGTGGTGATAACAATAATCTTATGTTCTTATGGTATGCAAGAGTAGGCATGTGGATTTTTTCTATGATATTATGATGTTATAACTAATGCAATAGTTGCATCTTGAGATGTGGTGATTGACACGAAATATACCAATGAGCCAAGAGGGTCAAATTATTTGATGATCTTGTAGGAGCCCATACTTATGAGGGAGAAGGTGTAAACCATATAGGTTGGGGATAGACTCATTCAACACTACATATGCCAATGTTTATTTTGTCTTGTGTAACTCTTGATGGATAGCTCTTAAGGAGTTATGAGACCATCTTTAGGAGGTCGAATGCCTAGAATTGGATTGGGATGGTGAAGCCAGAAGTGGTGTAAGGACTTCAATTCTTGATGTTGTGTACCTTAGTTGGCTGTGGATGGAATTGGTCTAGCCTTGCAAGATGTTCAAAGTCATTGAGTACCGAGATCAGATGTCTGCCTTGGGGTTGATGACGTTTAAGCCATGGGGCAAGTCTTGGGGCTATGATATAAACCGGTGAGGCTTTATGTCTGGTTCCGAAAGTTGGGAAAAAGGACTTGAAGTTTCTTGGGATTTCCCTGGTGTTGTCTAACTTTCGATGGCTATCGGTATATTAGTTCAATAGAGGGAGTTGGACAAACATGGATAATAAATAAATAATTGATAATATAAATAAATAAAATAATAAATGAATATACTAACTTCGAGATGAAGTTCCTTAAAAAAGGGAAGTATATAATGTCTCATATTAATAAATAATAATAATGAAAAATGAAAAAATAATATATAAATAAAAAAAATAACAAATATAAAAAATATATATATAATAATAAATAAAATATTTACTAATGGAGAAAATATAATAATAAAATAATAAATAATAAATAAAATAAAATAAAAATAACTAAAAGTTGGCATGATGACACATGGATTGTGCACATGCGAACCCCTTTCCAATCCCCTTGCCATTTTTAGAATAGTTAGTTCTATTTAATGACAGAAAAGAGAGGTGATAAGCATTCATTAATTCACTCATTCTTTGAGGAAAGAAATGTTGCAAGACAAATGACACTGGCAGTAGTAAGTTGATTGAGGGCTCGGGCGTAACAAATGCAAGAAATATTTACGACAACATGTCTAAGGTTGGGTGGAGAGTCATCCCCAACACTTTCTTGTGCTTAGTAGGATCTGGATGGCATTACAACCTCAAATCACTAGTAAGATCTATTTTTCATTCTTCTCCCTATTGATACATTTTATTTGCTAATCTATATTTTGAAAATTCTTTTCCAATTAGTAGAAAATTTGTATCGATAACATGGTTGATATATTTAAGTTTTTAAATTTTAATTATGGGTTGTTACATATTCAAATTTTTTAAGCAATATGTCAACGAAAGTCATTGCCATTAGCATGCAAAGCCACCATTGTTATGACTTGGTTGCATTTAGGTCATAGAGTTTGCGTTGAACTTCGTCACAGGCTCCCAAAAGAATCCTTATGGAGATCCGACCACATAATCAAATACGGCCATAGTGATCAACACTCCACAATCTTAGCTTGGCTCTTCACTGTCACATAGCAAGTATATATATTGACTCTCGACTTGGTGGCCACGGCCTTCAGACTATGATTCTTTTTTACTTTAAATCTTGCCTCAACGTTGTTTGCAAAACAAACCATGTCTTTAGCTTACCACCATCTTGATAATGTTAATTAAATCACATCTCCATTGTCTCAGCGTTACAATCACCATTATTTCGAACCACATCTCGACATCTTCTAATTTCGTTGACTTGGCTTACTTGATAAGCAATATATGTCCATGTCTAAGCCATCATCGCCTCGACTTCATTGAATCTGATCGCAAGCCTTCAAGCCACCATTTGATAAACAATATATGTCTCACTTCTACCACTACCTCAGAGAACCACATCTACCACCATTACCAAACAAAGCTTGCCCCGAGCGAAAAGATATTCAATCAATGTTCCATCCTCAAACTGAGTCAGATGTGGTCAACTGTTCACAGTACCCGACATGTGATGATTTGTGTCCAAGACTTAACCATATCCTCATTCCTTAAACCTTATTTCATGACCCTTCATGGATGACTTAATGGAACTGTGTCATGGAGCCATGGCCTTATTTATCGTGCTTAGTTGTAACATATACCTTGATCCTTGGGTTAATGCCCTTAGAGGCTTAGTTATAAGTTCATACCCATGTGTCCTTTCAACTAACAAAGCCCAAAAGGCCACTGAGCCTACGCATGCCACATGTAATAATTTGTTTTACTAGGACCACACTAGTTAACGAGTGCACATGTTGTCGTGAATCCATCACTATATCTTCTAGAAGTTACACACTATTTAACGTTTTAGTGATGGAGGTTTCTCCCTACAGTTTTTGGCTTCCAATTAGCGATGATCTTCAAACGTGATCTGGATTTAAACAAGAATGCAACAAATTACAAAGATAACCATAAACACAAAGATGCAGCGGAAATAATACTTCATTTCATTAATGTAAAATACTGAAATATGCATACAAACAACAATGGAAATAGACCGGCTAGGGTGATGGTAGCTTATCTCTGAGAAGAGATGTGGCGGCTACATGCCTCTGAACTGTGTTACAATGAGACTTGAAAGCCTATTTATTGTTGAGAAACAATGGAAAACCCTTAACATCCCAAAACCTAACCCTAGAAGATGAAATTCCAAATTGTGAGCCCCGTTTTGGGTAAGTTGGTACATCAACTACTTGGGGTCGTAACTTTGGCACCTGATCTTTGTTTGACGCGTACAATAGCTCATTAGAAAGATCTATCCGAGCACTACAACTTTGGGGAGAGCAACATCGGTCCATGGACCGATGTTACTCCCAGTTTTCCCAAAAAACGTCGTTTAGGGCCTCAAAACAGCGCCGAAAGTTCAGGACTTGAAAGACTGCTAAAAATAGTAAGTTGTGCTACAATTAAGGAAACTGAAAAACTGAAAGAGACAATTGTGGGGGTCCAAATGGGATAGGTGGGTGGCCACCAACATCCACCTAGATCATTCCTCCCCCCTTAAGAAGCAATGGTCCCCATTGCATTGAGATCCTCCATGAGATGAGGAAGTTGCTGTTGAACTTGGTCCCCGGTGAGCTGTTCTACAATCTCTGACATGTCTAGTAATGGTGGGAAGCATGGTCAAGGGCGGTCCACATTGAACACTCGATGCAAGCGAAGGAATGGGGGAATACTGTGTGTAAACTTGTGTGGCGCCCAATGTTGAACATGTCGCTTCTTGTACTTGTCACTTTTCAGAATGGAGCGGTGATATATCGCCCCGCTAGGTAGAGGTGCTCTGGGAGTCAAATCAAATGAATACTTAACCTGACAGTGTAACGGTACCCATCTGGGTAAGGAGAAGATGTTCCTGTGTTCTTTCATGACTTTATCCTTTTGTTGTTGTTGCTGCGTGGAGGAACCCTTCGCGGGGGTCATAGATGTGGTGATGATCTTCCCCTTACTTTCGGAGCGAACTAGACAAAAAATGAATTTCCTAGTCTGGGAGATGAGCTTGTTGCCTTTCTTGGCAGTGATCAAGGAGGTGGCGGTAGGTGGGGCTACCTCCGGTATCCTGTATAATGAATTACCAGCGAGGCCTTGACTCATACACAACATGTTGCCTCCACAAGTATGGCTGGCCCAATAGTACATCACAAACATCCAGAGGTGTAGCATCACACAATACCTCGTCTGTTGGCGAACTTTGAGATCTCGTCCTTCATGAAGCCACCCGATATTGTACGGCTATGGGTGTGGTGTAGTCGGTAGGCCCAACCGCTTCACGACCTCTGCTGAAATGAGGTTCTTTTGGCTACCACGGTCGACAATGAATTGCAGTGGCAAACCCTTCAACCACATCTGTGAATGGAAAAGACGGTCCCCCTCCTCTAGGTCTTCGAGCTCATTCCTCTGGATCTTGGCGGTGGCAACAGTGACGCTAGGCTCTGCATCCATGATCTACTTCCCTATGCCATTCCCCTTGTCAGGTTCTGACTCAGGGTCGGAACATGCATCTAATTCTGAAGCCGTCAACTTGGCCACTAGCGACTGCTTGGTCCGACACTTACTTGTGTTATGAGTGGGACTTGTGGAACTCACACCACTTTCCTGTGTCCTCCTTCGACTTCGTGGTGTTGTTCTTTTCTTGCGCCTTCGACAGGTTGTCTTGGGTCACCCCGCCTTGGCTTTGTCCTTTGGTCTTCGGATTTGCAGATCCAAAGTCTCGCTTCTTTTGTTTGAACTTTTGCTCAATTTTGACAGCGTATCAGTACGTCATGTCGAGCGAGGAGATGTTCAGGAACTCCATCTCTTTCTGGATGTATCTGTGTAGGCAGTCGCGGTATTTGAGTACCAAATGTAGCTCAGAGTCCTTGATACCCAACTGTGTGCAAAGGGTATGAAAAATGTTTGTGAACTCCGGCACATCTTGCTCCATTTCCTGTCGCAGTGTGGTCCATTTGATGTATTTATCCTCATAGCTTTTGACAGGGTAGAACTGTTGCTTGACGACATCCCGAAATGAATCCCAAGTGGGTACGGCTGAAAATAGTGAGCCCGTACTTTTATTCTTCTGCTCACAGTAGGTTTCCCACCAGTTCTTAACGTGGGGGGCTGCTTTGAGAAGAGCAAAAACAATCTTTTCCCGACTCGAAAATTAATGAACAGAAAATTACCCATCTAGCAGATTTAACCATTTATGTACGGCATCTACGTCTATCTAACCCTCGAATATGGGGATTTCAAAATTAACTTGTACCTTAAACGGTGTGGCGTTTCCAGAGTAGCCGTTAGAAGTCGATGCGTCGCCTCTGGGTACCAGCTGAAGGATCTGCGCAAAGATATCCATCATCGTGTTCCTTTGCCGCTCGAGGGCTTCTTCAAGCAAGATTTTGATAGGATCTCCTGCCCCCTCGTCTTTCTTCTCATCTGCCATGGGAGGCCATCGGGATTTGTGAGGCTAGTCTTGCAAAGGTTCGACCAGTTCAAACCCTAACTCCTTATATCCCGACCTCGTTGGGGACATGCAAAGAAAAACAAAGAAAAAGCAGACCGCTCTAATACCACTGATCCGGATTTAAACAAGGACGCAACACATTATACAGAAAACCATAAACACAAAGATGCAGCGAAAATAATACTTCATTTCATTAATGTAAAACACTGAAATATGCTTACAAACAACAATGGAAATAGAACAACTAGGGCAATGGTAGCTTATCTCTGAGAAGAAATGTGGTGGCTACATGCCTCTGAACTATGTTACAATGAGGCTCGAAGGCCTATTTATTGTTGAGAAACAATGGAAAACCCTTAACATCCCAAAACCTAACCCTAGAAGATGAAACGCCAAATTGTGGACCCCATTTTGGGTAAGTTGGTACATCAACTTCCCAGGGTCATAACTTTGGCACCCAATCTTCGTTTGACACGTACAATAGCTCGTTAGAAAGATCTATCCGAGCACTACAACTTTGGGAAGAGCAACACCTGAAACCAGGATTGGTGTTGCTCCCAGTTTTCCCAAAGAACATCGTTTAGGGCCTCAAAACGGCTCTGGAAGTTCGGGACCCGAAAAATTGCTAAAAATAGTAAGTTGTGCTACAATCAAGGAAACTGAAAAACTGAAAGAGACAGTTGTGGGGGTCCAAATGGGATAGGTGGGTGGCCACCAACATCCACCTGGATCAAAACAACCATAACTTCTCATCCGGGAGGAGTTTCTTAAATTAGAATATACCATTGGAAAAGTATCAATGAGACCTACACAGCCATGTTGTTTGTAGAATCTTTTAAATATCAAAACTACTTCAGAAACTTAAATAACCTCAAGCACCGCCAACTTTCTTGATGAAAACTTGTAAGAGGTTTATATGTCATATCGAGTCCTACTACTTCCTGTAGGCGTCATGAGTGATACGATTGTAGCCTTAGACATTCTTAGGTCCCTACTACTTTAGACATCATGAGTGCTATGACTTCATAGAGAGTCCTATTGCTTCTTTTAGACATTGTCAGTGATACCGCTACATCCTTAGGTGCAAATATTTCTGAATCTCTTTTAACATAAAACTAAGTTGAATGCAATTGAGTCACAAATATTGTGTATAGGGAGGGACAAAACAAAAGTATAACATTGTAATAATAACCATCGAATATAAATTATTACCATCCAAGTTTGGTAATTGTGAGAATGAATAAGTAATCTGCTAACTCATTTGAATGTTTGAAATGAATCCAAAACCATTTGATCATAGAGATTCAATACCTCCCCTCTCACATAGAAGGGGCTCCATACGCACCATATTCAAACATGCTCTATTTGCATGATAACACCCCATCCTAACTAATAAACTAAAACTTTATAGATAACATTAAGTATTATTCTCTAAAAACATCTAGAAACTAAAATGAAATGGATAACATGACAACACCCCATCCTAACTAATAAACTAAAACTTTATAGATAGCATTAAGTACGATTCTCTAAAAAGATCTAGTAACTAAAAAGAAATGGATAACAAATCAACAAAGGAGTTGTAACTACAAGTTTATTTATTAATATTATGAATGCTTCTAAAAACTAGACACCTTTATAATAACTAGTATGGTGGCTTGGATGGTACGCATCATGATAATCGTATGCACCAAATAATGAATGCCTAGACGGTACATGACTATTATCATGGTAATTCAAGATATTAGTACTTAGATATGTTACCTTGTTTTTGTTATTATTGCCCATAAACAGTGGAACTCGTCATGTATACTAACATGCCAGCTAAGTTCCAATGTTCCATGTATCATTGACATATTGTCAACACTACTATATATCAAGCAATTTTGCGTGTGTTGATATTATTGGTGTAAAATGTTACTCTACTTCCAACATACCAAAATATTTTAGATAAATATTGTAAATCAAAAGGAAAATATCACCTTGCTAACTGCAATAACAATTTATAACCTTATTTTTGGCCTTTGAGAAAAATTGAAAGGGATTGAGCCTTAAAGAGTTTGTCACCTTGTGTCCCACCAATAATACTAAATTCTTAATATAAAAGTTGCCATTTTGTTTTTGTTTTTTTCATTTGTATCTTTTTGCTTAAAATGTTAACAGTCTCATTAATTATTTGACAATTGGTTCCAACTCAATTCGGAGATAGCAAAATTTCATATCTCATTCAAATTTTATATTTTTATGCATTGACAAGATTGCAATGTTTCCATTTAACCAACAACACCAAAATTGTTGATTTTCTAGTTCTAATTAGACAAACACAATTTTTTGCATCTAGTAATTACTTCGAACAATTTATGATTACTTTAGGACACCCCAAAAAATCATTAAGCAATCACACAAAATTCAATTGGTCAAATATTGACTGTTTTAGAAATTTGAGTCCTTGGAAACTTCAACGTCTTCCTCAAATTACTTCCCATGTGTGAGAGAGATGTCAGTGATGAATGTGTGAAAACAGAAGTTCATCTGTCTTTTTATAGTGATTTTAGGGTGCCCAAGAGACGCGTCTCTCTTTGCAAAAAAAAATTAAAATTAAATTAAATTAAATTTTTCTAATTTTAAATTTAAATTCTTTCTTTTAACTTCTGTATCTGGAAAACCTCCCACAACTATCCAAAAATTCAACAAAAATTTCCAAGTACTTTCTAGTAGGTTGCACTAATTGTTAAATTCCTTTGTTACAACATTAATAAATACTAAAAATTTGTAATTAACTCAAACAAAATCATTGACTAGACATACTAAGTATAGTTAAATAGTTAGATATAGCAAATTTATTAAAATTAGGTGTTCATTGATGTCCCGGAAGATAAAGGCAAAAGCTAGAGTAAAGGATCAATGGTGTGCTACTAATGATATCGATTATCATCCCTATATAGGTGGCAATTTTGTTAAATGTAGTTGTTGTGGCCTAATATTTTTGGGGATTTTAGAAACCATTTAAATACTCCGTGCACAAATCAGTTCACAACCCACACTAATCACAGTTCTAGTTCTGATGACTTTGCTCATGATTATAAATCATGATTATTATATTTGTGATGTGATGTATATCAGCCTTACAAGATCTGATAAAAATAAAATAATCGAGAATCAATAAATAATGTATCACTTGATCGCATATTTTACTTCTTATATATTAATTTTATTTTCTAATTTATCTCTATATATGTCAATGAAATTGCTGATTTTTTTTATGATGTCTGGAAAATCACAATTTTTTTCTTTTACCGATTTTTCCTTATTTGAAAAAAATAATATAGTTTATATTTTGTAATATGTACCACGATTTGCCAACTTTTTCAACACTATAAGATATAGATATATATAGATATATATATATATATATATTCCTTTTTGAAAATAGCCAAAATAATAATCTATCATAATCTCCTTGGAATTTTCCAATTTTTTTCTTTTACCGATTTTTCCTTATTTGAAAAAAAATAATATAGTTTATATTTTGTAATATGTACCACGATTTGCCAACTTTTTCAACACTATATATATATATATATATATATATTCCTTTTTGAAGATGGCCAAAATCATAATCTCCTTGGAATTTTCAAAAACAAGCTTACCGTAGTTGGAAGGGTGGCATTATAAAAATGATTATTACAAAAGTATGTAACCTGGCCATTAATACACATTTGTCAGTTAGTTAACTTTTCGCTGTGATGTCTGAAGTGTCAATTTGATCTTCACAGCGCCATTGCAAATGAAATAAATGACACGATAATTACTAGGCCAAATAGTACAGATCAGTTCTAGATACAATCTAAGAATAATTTAAATAAAATATTATTTAGAACAAATTTATATACAATCTGCCTTGAACCACCATATTGTTAAACAATTTTACCACACAACTACAACGTCACTGTCAAAAACCTATGGATGCTCATGGGTATTTCTTATATGATCGATCAAATGACTAGTAATTATGATACGACTTCATTCCAGTTGTGGACTGGCAAAGCTAATTCCAGTTAGCACATAAAAACCTGAATCAAGTGTCTCCAAGCAGCGTTGAATCAAGTGTCTCCAAGCAGCGTTTTATGCCTTCCCTTTTCATGACACAGAGTGCAATACTCGAATACTAGAAAACCGAGCAAATTCCAAGCAAGATAATTAGGCTCAGAGAAATCAACCTCTCCGTAACTTCTTTTTAAAAATCTTCGTTTTCTTCTGAGCTTGGCGTTTTCCTGTTAACTTCATCTTCTTTTGTGCATGCCACATTGGGTTAACGATTGCAGCTATCTTTTCTATTTTCTTTCTCTTGTCTCGTGTTGACTTCACATTCTGTCTCACTAAATTGTAAGCTTGTACAAAACTTTCAACCCCCATGATGTCTTTCATGTGACATAGAACATCATCTGCCAATAGCTTCAAGTCCCCTGTATAAAGGATTAAATAACCAAGAAATTAATGTAAGCTACTCAACCTCTTCAAAAAAAGCAAAGAGTTATCCAACCATCCTCATTAATACTACCATGTAAAAATCAAAAGTCTCATTTTCCTCACCAGAAATCACCTTCCCTGCAAAACCCTCTGTGATTTTATACAGTGGTAGCAATATTGTTGCTCCATGGCTTTGAATTCCTTCATGACCCATTTGCAAAGAAATGGCTTTATACCACTCAAATATGGACTTTGTCTGCAAACAGGTTAGTGTTAGGATCCAACGCCCAAGAAGTAAAATCTAAGAATCAAATGTCAATAAATGTCGTACATATGTATATATAACAGACTATATGTTGGAAAGTGCAATTGATCATACCTGTACATCCCGCACTTTAAGTGAAACCTTTCCCAACTTCTTGAAGATGGGTTCGAGTAGTGATATTTTGAGGTCCTGATTGAAATCTTCATTTACTTCAAAATTGGAAACATCTCCACATTGCCTACTAACCAAATAGGTGCAAACCTCTCTGCATGCTTTTGAACCAAGCAATGAAAATGCTTTCAAGATACGTGATTGATTGCTAGCATCAAGGGTGAAAAAGAAATCACTTAGATCAGTTTCCTGTCTGCTTTTCACAAAGGAATACAGTGCACAGGTTGCATATATAAGATTCTTCACAACTACATCACTCGTGCCTTCATCAAGAAGATCTGTATCAAGTTGGTGACAAAAGTAAGCAGCTAATAAGAGGAGTCTGCTAGGCTGCAAAAGCATTGCAGTTTTTCCGCTTGAAATGTTTGTCTGATTCCCTGTATTTATTTCAGATGCGGAAACAGAAAAGTATGTAGCTATAAGACGTCCACATGCATTTCGTAACCACATGTGTGGATGAACCAGAAGTGAACAAATTAAATCCCATATTTCCTGCACAAACAGTCGTTAAGAAAAACTAGGTGAACAAATTTCACTGTCTAAATAAAACAAATCTTGCAAACGTATTCAGAAAGATATAAAGGAATTCGATTCATTTTTAATTTTTTGCTATGCAACAGCACAAAGATTGAGAACCAAGATGTGAGTTTGATCTAATTAATCAAAACAGCAATGAAGGATGTGACCAAACAGGTTAAATATTGTGAAACTTTAGTTTTTCCTTCAATGTATATGGTCCAAGGAATCACTGTTAACAAAATACAGGGCAATCATGCTATTCAACGCAAATCTATGTTGCCAGGAAACGTGGGTGCGGGGACGGGGACGGGGACGGCATTTTTGGAAACAGGGTGCGTGGGTTCGTCGGGTAATATAATAATATTAAATTTTAATAATTATACTTTATAAATTATAAATTTAAAATTAATAATATATATGAAATTTGAATTTGTATATTTTTTCAACTTTAAACAAGAAAACTTTATTGATAATCATTTAAAGTTTAAACATACACATCATTGAACATTCAACATTGACATTGAAATTTCAAAATTTATCACCAAAAAACTGTTCTTTTGAATCTTTTCCGTGTAACCATGACACTATGACAGCTATGTGAGAGAGCTCAAGGCTACTACTAACACTGAAAATTCAAAATACATACTAGGATAAATGCTAGACTCAGTTATTTTGGTGAAACTTGGGACAGATTTTGTCACACACAGGCTTTAAAATAACTATGCAGCTTAGGTTCATTTGCAAGGATGCCTATCAATGAATCAGGTTGTGGTCGTACAGACCCTTCCTCCTACACAACCAAGGAGTGTTAGCATTTCTGCCTCCTGCTCTAATTTCAAGACAGCTTCTCTCCTTATTGAAATTGCTCATTCTGGCTGGAGCTTGAGCTTGTAACTTTGCTTTGAATGTTTAGTCTCCCCCATATAAAAACACAATTTTTTCATAGGAGATTCTTCTCAACCTGATAGTGGTCTAGAATTTTCTTGATGTCTAATCATCCACCTGCCCCATGCATGGTGTGCTCTGTGGTAAAGCAATCCCAAAAACAGTGGCAGCCTTACCCTTCCACAAAACACGCTTATCAGTCTTTGTTTCCCAATAAAATGCACAGCAGCCATCTGATGGCTTGAGGGATAGTTTGTCTTTGAGTGCGAAGCTCTGCCTGAATATTAATTATCTAAACATAAAACATCTTCGCAGTTTTTAGAGATTACTTGGTGTACAAGTCTGTAGAGACCATATATGATTTAGGCATATTTTCCTAGTTTTAATCTTAACATGATGTTATCAGAATGTTGTGAGAAATTGGCAGATTTTGATACTTAATTTAGCCATTGTCTAAAATAGCCCTTGCCATTTAACAGCATCAGCTGATTACAGCTTATGGCTTATGGCTGGTCTCAATCCTACTTTCTATTTGACCGAAAATGTTTGAACCTGTATGTGTGCATTTACAGTTTATAATTTGATGGTTATTTGGCTCGGGAATGAATGTTTCATTCCAAATTGATTTACAAGGATTCTTAAAAAACAAGACTTGTAAAAAACTTTAAAAACCGGGTGCGGGTACTCGTGCAACACAGGTTTTGATGGTAAGGACCGTGGAAGAATGTTTCATTCCAAATTGATTTACAAGAATTGATTTAGGGTTTTTTAGGTTTTGTTATAAGTTTTACCTTTGTTATAAGTTATTTCTTAAATTTCAATAAAAAAAAATTATTTGAAAATTAAATTTTTAATATAGTTTTTTTTATGAAGAACCCGAAGAACCCAAAGAACCCAACCCGAAGAACCCAAGAACCCAAGCACCCGAAGAACCCAAGAACCTATTAAAGGAAAAGAACCCAATTTGTTTTTTTGAAGAACCCGGTTCTTCTGGGTTCGTCTGGGAAGAACCTGTACACGAATCCGGTACTTGGGTGCGGGAACCTGGGACGGGTTCGAGAACCCCACCCCCGGGTGCGGGTACCCGTGCAACACAGACGCAAATTCAAAAAGGGCCTTTTGAGGAACAGGTTTCAAAAATTGACTTCCTATTCATGCACTCTGCATCAAATTATTTTGTTTATACTTGAATCCTTGAAAGTTTCCTCTGATTATGAATAACTGGGAGCGATAATATTGTTACCAGAAATTGTGTTCGTAAAATATTACTACTAGCAATCAAGGTAGTCTCTACAAGCGGGTAGCACTAGGAGTCCCAGTGCTACAAGAGAACGTTCCTAGAAGTCTCACTCCTGCTCTAGAAGAGAACTGGTGACATGCAGTATGTGTGCCCTTGGGAGTGCACTCTTGAGAAATTCAGAATGGGATCATTTTTGGGAGCACATACCTGACCTGTGGATTTGCAGTCCCCAAAGAATTTTAGGAGCATGCTCCCTGAAGTGCTCCAAGGAACTATCATGCAATTTGTGCAATCCGAGGTGCACTCACGAGACTGCTCTTAGGATTTGTATAAAGAAATCAGTTTAAAGTTTTCTTTCGAATGTTGGGTCCTAAGGGAAGGCCCTGATAGGTCCCTCACCCTCAAGGAAGAGGGTTAGACACCCTGAAACACCTACAACTTCATCCACAATGTAAAGAAATGGGTTGAATGTAGATCAACAGATAGCTTGGTTCATGTGCACTACAACTTATGAATTGGGATGACAATCCAAAGGATAATTTGGAAGGGTTGGAGGCCACTATTATTATTGGCTGATGATTGTGTTAAAATGCCAGACCCATCCCCTGGTACCAACAACATACCAGTAGCTTCAATTAATGTGTAAAGGCGAAACAATCAACAAGTATATTACCATCATAATCGCAGGGGATACTTACATGTTTTGGTAGGCCATCTGCAATTGATCGACATAGAGCAGCAATTGCTCATATTGCAGGATGCTACAACAGTATAATTTTTTTTTTCCTAATTTCATTTCTTTACTTGTTAGAGACTTCAATACAGTTCAACAATTCAGTTTCGATTTTGTAAATTAGGCACATGTCCTATTTGGCAAAGCATTATTCTATGCATGTTATAACTCTGACTCATGATGGCAACAGTAGCAAACAGACATTCAGCATGTTAATTGAATTAACATTTTAGGTGATCCCACTTTACAAACCAAGTTCCTTCCTTCATTCAAAAGAAATCAGTTGAAACCAGCCTGGCAATATGCTAGAGATCAAAAGTAAACATAATACATTAGTAACTAAGACTAATGAATGGCATGATATAATTAGCTTGAAAAGAAATTAATAAAAAATTCCAAAAAGACTAGTGCAGCATGCTAACATTTTGCTTAAGTTAAGCCATACCTCAATGTCTTTGTGCAAAGAAATCTCAGGAAACTGAAGCATTAATTTTTCCAACATTAAAAGTGAATAATATGCCTCTTTCCAGAAAGCTAACATGTCCTCCTCGCCAACTTCTGGTTTTCCATCTCCATCAGCAGTGAGTGCACATTTTAAGATGTGTATTACTCTAGGTTTTACATCTTCTATGTGTGCCTGAAAACTTGTCTTCATGACTTCAATCAAGAGACCTAACACCTGCATAATGATAAAAAACAAATGCGTCACCAATTAAAAGAAACCAAATTCCTTAAACAAAGCTGTTTCTGCTCTAGTAAACTACATATCAACATCCTTCTGTCAACTTGCTTTCAAAACCATATCTCAATCATTATGAGAACATGGAAGACTGGTTTCCTGACATTATTAGTTTTAGAGAATAGAGAGCCACTACACCTGCGCCGCTGGACGCCATAGCTGCTGCTTCTCACTCGTATACCAAGAAAGACTGAATACTAGCATCCTTTGCAATGGTCGCTGACTTACACGTCTGATCAAAACTTTCAAAACTGTTCCTACCATAGCTCGAACTTGATTGTCACTATCATTAACCAGGCAAGTCACCAGAGGTAGGAAAAATGTCTCTGCTTGCTCATCTACCACATTACTTGGAAATTTCAAAATAATCACATGCAACATCTCCAGTACAGCTTCCCTGCCACTTGTATGTTCATAGCTGCAACAAACGCAGTTAAAAGAAGAAAATTTATATTCAGCACACATAACAATAAACTGGATGATTGGTAATAAATTAATGACTCCTTACCTAAGGTTTGCAACTAAGAAATCCAAGTGTTGTTGCAGTCGCTTGGCACCAAGAGGGTAGTCAAGAAGAAACTGTAAAATAAGTTGACTACATTGCTGGCGAATCAGAAGAGCTTGACTAGTTACCATCAAGCGTGCTACTCTAGTGACCAAATCAAACAGATCTGGAACCAGCAGCTTCCGCCTAACAATTGCCTTCAAAAGTGATAGTGCAATGGTAGTTGAGATACTCTCTAAATCGATAAAGAGTGGGCATTGGAGAAGCATCTTTAATTGATCATTTGAGATGGTTGTATTTGCATGTCTCAAAAGCATAACAAGTAAATTAACAGAAGACTGCATTAAGGGACTGTCACTCTTTCCTGATCTAAGGACCATATTAAAAACTGAGAAGGTAATATTGCTACTGTGAATATCAATAGATGGAAGGGGAAGTCTCAATAGACAAGCCAGACATTTCACAGAATGTGATATAACTCCTTCATACTTAGATTTCAGACAGTGCCCCAGTAGTTCTATAAAAGGATCTAACATCACTATTAAATATTGATCACTCTTATCTACTTTGAGTTTTTTCAGATAGTTCTCAAGAAGTCTCAGTGCAAACACTGAAATTAGATACCTATTGGGTGTATCTAGCTTATCATCTGCAGGTCCCTCCATTGAATTTTTATATGAGCCCGATGATATTGAAGATGCTAGGCCAGGTTTAATAAACAAAGCAGTCTTCCTACCCATCTTTTCTTCCCCAATACCATCCTCAATCAATCCGTATACAAAAACAAACAAATCTGTCTGACTTAGTGATGCATTAGCCTGAAGACCGGTTGCTAAATAGCGTAGCATGGACTCAATCTTAACTTTTTCTTTTGGTGTAAGTGTTCTATGAAGATTGTGTCTAACAGGTACCAGCAATGTACTAGCATGTGCAGAGAAAGTAATACTACGAGCAATTAACTGCAAACTTTCAAAAGATTTGGTACTCCTTGTCTCCTTCATTTTGAAGGCAATTTTTTCAACTTCCTTTTCTTCAGCAACCTCTCCCATAATATCATTTTCTGCAACTTCTAGAAGCTGTTGCACACAATAATCAATATCTCCAATGTCCAGGGAAGATGAAACTTTCAATAGGATGAAATTGACTGTATAGCCTAAAACATGCAATTCATATCCCCTTGTTAATGTTGTCTGTAGTGTTTTTACAATGAACTGCAAATACTGCGGTCCTAATTCCTTGGCACATGCAGCTAAGCAAGCCCTCGCCTCATCTCTTACAGAATGAGGGCGACTCTTCAGTAGATTTGCAATTTGCTGTATAATACGAGGAAGCTCTGACTCCATTGTTTCCAAAGGCATAAGTTTCAATAACTTCACTGCAACACGACTAACTGAAATATTAACCACATTTGAGGGAGATATCATCAACTTATTTATCTCAGGTAGAACACACTTTTGCAGACGTTCTTGTATTTCAGGGGAAAGAATATTTTTGTTCTCACCATTCCTCCTCAACCCCATATCTGGCTTATCAAATGCTGTTTCACCAATCTCTATTTGATGATCATGTTTTTCTGGTTCTACAGTTGAGGGCATTCCATCAATAAAATGAAACTTATCTAATATAGAGCAAATCAGCCGTATAAGTATATTTCTATTATCTTCCTTGGAAGCCATCATTCGAAATGCTCTCATCAATAAACTGAAGTAAGAGTGCCATCTTATGTGA
The DNA here is from genome assembly GCA_031772625.1 of Pinus tabuliformis. Taxonomy (NCBI): domain Eukaryota; kingdom Viridiplantae; phylum Streptophyta; class Pinopsida; order Pinales; family Pinaceae; genus Pinus; species Pinus tabuliformis. The sequence continues at coordinate 714,982,928 of CM062812.1, read as the reverse complement.
CCAGCAATACAAGCAAGGGTTTCTATGCAAGAATTCACAACATTTCCCTCCCTGTCAACTTTGGCCTCAAACAACAAACTGAAAAAGAGTGGCACAAATATTTGCATGAGATTTCCCTGCATAACATTCCATATACACTAGAAATGTCAATACATTGCAGCAGGGTATGATCAGAAAAGGATAGAGCAAAGACTAACAATATCTCACTCCAATGTCACCCACAGATATAAACATATAAATGCATACTGACTCAAACATTATATCTTACCTCAGATAGATTTCCAGCATCCAGGATATTTCTAAACCGAGTCATTGCTCTTGATCTCCTATGGTTCTGCATAAGTAAAGAAACTCCAGTCAACATCTAGACTAATTTCAGCACAAGGAAGAACTGGAAAGGAAAGGCATGCTATCGAACCTGAATGTGAAGAACGTTGTTGAAGAAGTCCACTTCTACATCCGTGCTGGAAAGAGGCTTGCATTCATTCAAAGTTGCAATACCAGAAAGGCTAAGTACCATTGAACGCAGTAAAGCCACCCATTCCTATAGATACATTTAACAATGTTAAATGGTGTGCTTACCTATAAAATATTTAATATGGTGACATACAAATTTACAATAAGTAATAAAAAAAATACCCTTTGGATGGAGGTCTCTGAACTCGTTATACCCTTCTTCACATGTGCAAGAAAAAAATTATAAATGACATGCTTAACAGAGACTTTAGACCAATTTCCACAGCAATCATTGATGCAAGAATCAAGCAGTCCTTGCTTCACTGTGTTTATATGATTAGGTTTCTTCTCACTTTTCAGGTCATCTTGAAAATCATCCTGCTGCATTACCTCTTCACTTTCTAATACAGAGGCGGAAAATTGAATAAAAGAAAGCAGACAACTGGAGGCACTATGCCTGAGTGAGAGGTCTTCTGATGACATGTCATACACACAATGTGAGAGAATAAGCAAGGTATATGGCTTGCCTATCTGGGAGAATAATTGAGGAGATATTTTCTCATAAGCAGCAAGCCTCTTATCATAATCAGATTCTCCAACTGTAGATACTGATATTGCATTTAAATCACCTACCAGTTTTGCCTGCAAGGAAGCATCAAGAATTCAGGTCAATGATTAATAACATACTTTGCCAATATAACCAATGAATTCACTGTAAACTAACATCACGGGACATTAAACAATATCAAACTCTGGTTCAACAAAACCAAACAAGAACGGCTAACTTACAGGCAAGGCCAAGGAAGAGTCAACTTTTGAAAGCCCTTTCAGGATATCACAAATAGCCACTCGAATATCCAATGGTGATGAAGTTAGCAATGAACTGAACATAGTTAGCATTTTAAGAACACTACTGTCACCCAGAGCTGGCAAAATCTCTTTCAGAACACATAGAATCTCTATAAAATGCTCTGCAAATCACATTAACTACAATATGTTAAAAAATGTCAATTATGGCACATTAATAAACATCAAATCTGAAATATAGCTGCAATCTCTGTAAATTACTTTTGCCCATGCCATTTACTCACCATTCTTGCTGACCTTTTTGACATCAAGGAATGGTAACAAACAATCAACAAATTGATTCACTACTTCTGAACGTGTTGCATATTTTCCCAACAATTTAAAAATTCTTAGTTCACGCTTCCCAGGACCTGTGATACGTTTCCTGATAATGAAAAACCAGAAGGTCAAAAGTTGACAATTTATATGGAATCTGACAGAAGACTGTTTCTGAGTAGTACATGCTATTTACACGTAACATAAAACTTCAGTGATAACATAATGAGAGATCAGAGAGGATGATTTTCTAATATTCTGGAAGCAAATTAAAGCCAGATCAGAATTTTAACCAAGAAATCACAAAATAAAGAAGAAAGCATGGGAAGAAGGCAAGGAAAGAAGACAAAGCAACAGAGAGGAAAAACAGTAGACAAAAAGTCCTACAGAAAAGTTGTAGATCATAGGCTTTATCAAATAGATGTTAGTACTAGCAACAAGCAAGTGAAGAACTTCACAGAATAGGAAGTCTTTCCTCGGGTCACTTAACTCTTTTGGGATACGAGAAACAACTTTGACAAATTTCTTCATCTCAAGGCAGCTCTAACCACTTAAGAACCTTGAAGTAAATATTTGAAGAATTTTGCAACACAAACTCAGCAATGCATACAACTTAAAGGAGACAGGATAATACAGAATATCAATTTAAAACATAAAACGTAGCAGAAAAAATAGACAGCGACAAAGGAATTCCAAATCCAACAAGTTACTACCTCTTGCTCTCCCGACGAAGTTGAACCAAATTCTGCATACTTGTGAAGAGTATATCAAGATGTGGTAAAAGAATTTCCTGCAGCAAAACATTCTCTTGATCTTCATCATTTCCATCCTCCAAATTCAGAAGGTTCTCAACGAAACTCAGAATAGCTGAAACCATCGCTTCGGACACACTTTTAACAGACAGAATCGACAGAATATTGGGGACAAGTGATTTCTCTCTCTGAAGAAATGAAGCAAGCTTTAAGCTTTTACTCATTTCCAGAAAACAAATAAACAATGAGCTAGGTGTTTTGTTGCTCCCACTTTCTTGTGTAAACTTCTCAACCAATGGTTTTACTGCTGTAAAAAATATATTCCAAAAATTTGAACCATAATCAATAGAATCATATTTATTCAGCACAATGGAAATAACCTTGAGACATAATGATCTCAAGTCTTTCATTCCACTAAGAAACAATGCTGGGTTCTTATCTTTCCCCCCATGCCTCATAGTGACACTTCTAATCTGAACCCCACTGGCAACTAACATGGGTGATGCCGATATATTCTCCAATTTCTGCACAGAAAAATCTGCAATGAGGAAGTTATCTGCCTCAGACATCTTCGAGTCCACTGAATAAGGTTGCTTTTGCTCCCCAGTTATGTCGGTATCACTTACCTTTTCTAACATTGCTACATTGGGCATCTCATAGTCAGCAGGAGTTTCAACCCCCTGTGTACTATTGTGATTGAAGATGGCATCCTTCTGATGTTCTAAACTTAATGCACAGGATTCTAATATACGAAGGACAAATGCTAATAATGGGAGAAGATAAGGCACCATTCTTGCTTCATCAAAGGTCTCCAAAACATCCTTCACTACATGCAAAAATCCTGATTTCTTTTTGTATGGCAAAGTAGCAACTCCTTCGATACTAATCAAATTAATGAAATCCATTGATGTGCCTTGTTCTATAGCAGCTTCCCAAGAATATTTTGATCCACAGATTGAGGTATGCTCATCAATAAATGCATTTTGAAGAGATTTCAAAAGCAAAATGAAAAAGGGAGCCAACTCATTCACTTCAAGCTGTGCCAAAAACCACAGAACTGCCTTCCTTTGGAGAACTCCTGCAGACTGGACAATAAAATAACATGATGAGCTTTGGTGAAGCCTTGAAAACAAAACGAATCATCTTTAATCCAAGATTCTATTCTAAAATAATTCATCAGATATTTGTCAAAGCAATAAGTTAAATGTATATTTGTTTAATTTAAAAGTATATACATACCTTCCTTGCAAGTTGCACGTAAAGATGCACAAAAAAAAATTAATGCAATTCATAGTACAATAAAAATTCCAAGGAAATTAAAAAATATGATCATATAAGCAAGCAGTCAGAAGTAAGTGTCATATTATTTAAAGCAGCCAATGTTATGCAAACAGAGGAAGTCAAAAACAAGTCTTGATCGGGGCATAAAAAATGAAAAGCTGGGACCTGCAACTGAGTTGCTATGTCACGTTAACAAAGTGCTATATTATTCTGTCTCTAAAGAACATGGAAAGATTGTGTGGACGATGGGGACATGGCTTGGAAATCACAAAATGGAATGCACCGCTGAATCCATGCACAAGGAGCTTAGCCATTAATTCTGACAGAAGAATTTCAAAAATCTGTGACTCTGTGGACAATAAACAGCTCTTCACAAACTCCACATTAACGTGCAAAAGTTGTCAAAGACTCTAGTTTGGTCCTTCAAGATGTGCACATTTTTCTTCAAGCAGCAGGGACAAGTAAGAAAATGTTCCTCGGACTGCCTTGATCCTTTTTTAAGCTGGTCTTTTATTAAAACAAAGTATTCACATACACAATAAGTGAATTTGTAGCTAATGCAAAATTAACACACTATGTTTTTCAGAAGGAAAAAAACACATATCTACCTTTCTTGAAGAGCCACCCTTAATCTTCTTGACCTTTGATATGAGTATCCGTATAATTATAGGAATCAATTTGTCCCTGTGACCCTCTTCAATCTGTTGACTCTCTTTAGACAGACTCCATGTCGTCACTTCTTCACGTGCAGTCTTCAGAGAAATTAACTTCTTCAGATGTTCCTCATATGAAAGCAAAAAACCATCCTTCCAATTCAACAAACATTCCAAAACTTTAAGCTGAATATCAGGATCACTTTGCTCTAGAAGCCTACAAAAGGTTCATTACATGAATTGTTAGATGAGTTCCACAACAGCAGACATAGGTGAGAATAATAAAAAATATTTCAAATACATCAGCGTTAGAAAAGATTGGCCCTACACACACTTCAAGTTTCAACCGAACTGTGTGTACTCCAATGGATTTAATCAAGGACACAATCAAATAAAGCAACCAATATATGCATTTCAATCCTACAACAAAACTGAATTGAAACCTTGAAATATAATGATGTCAAAATAATCTTTGTCACAGAGGAGAAAAACAAAAGTCAAGCACACAAAACTCAAAGAGTTTAGCTTTCTTAAATGATAGAACAAAATACGCATTTGAGATGTCAGGAAAGACACCCAGAATATAGACTAAACAGGCAAATGCTCTAAACCCACCTGTTAGTAAGGATTTCCTTAAGAAAATGACTTCTAAAACATGATCTGGGGTTTCTCATTTCTTTAATCAAAATTAGCCATTCCTTGATAATGTCTCTCTTCTCCTTCCCTTTACATTGGCTCTCGTCATAGATTTCAACACTGAAACATAGGACAATTTACAACTAAGTCATGTTTAGTAAACCCAACAGAACTGAGTACAATACGAAGTAAAAAACTGGAATGTTCAACCATACCTGGCACTATCCTGGTTAGAATAACCAAGAAATGTTAAAAAGAGAGGGATGAGTTGCTGGGATCGAGCCTCTGCAAGCCTTGGAACTTTTTGAGCAGTTCGTATCAGAAGACTCACAACAGTTCCCACTGTGGTACTTTCTGAATCTTCATTGAGGAAATATCTAAATTTACTATCCAGGTCTGCCATGAACAAAAAGAAAAAGATACGTTAATTTTCAACAATTATTTATCAAATGTGTCCAACTGTTTTATTGCATGTAGTCATGATTATCTTTAATGTTTGTTTAGTATGAAAATAATATAATTTGTTCAAGCTTGCATCCTTCAAAATTTGTTTAAAATAAAGGACATTGATGACGAGCATCTCAATCTAAGTTAACAAAAACTCCCAAAAATCACAACAACAGATTTCCCAAAGAATTGACCAACTGAATCTGATGACAGAGAGTGCACCACAACTCATAACTGTACCAGCAGAAGGGCACATGGGGTGAGTCTTGTTACCATTCAAACCAGCAGGGGACCTAAAGGGGTTCCTAAGAGGGCAACTGCTAGGTTAAGGGCAACGGTGGAGGCTTAACCCACTATCACCACGGCTAAGTCTCCCTGCTCTTTACGTAATTTCACCAATGGGAGGAGTCCCGGTTGTGTAGGGATCACTTGTAACGTATATGTCAATGGATAGGTGAGAAGTGACCCTGAAAACCCTTTCCAAAAGGATGGAGTAAAGAATGGAACTTGCTTGCTCTTTAAGCAAGGGAGTTGGTCCACCAAGGGTAAGGGGTGAGGATTGGAGGGTTGAGGGAGAAAGGATAGGCTTATAAACAAGATTCTCAATCCCTATAATCCTTGGGAAATGGTCCTTGATGAATAATCTTTATTGAGAAATGGGACCACAAGGGGCCAAATGGACCCAACCCAAGTTCGGGGATGGAACGTAGCAACCAATGATGTTCCTATCTCGGACAAGGTGAGGGGAAAGGACCAAACATCAATACTTTCTTGAAAAGGTTGAATTGATCCTATTTGTTGATTTTTGGTAGCATCGGATGTGCTCTAGCCTTGAAATTTGGAGGAGAGGCTAAGGCACATGAGATCTCCAAGACTCAGAAATCGTTTTGAGAATTTCCACCCCGATGAGGAGTTATTAAAATAACTAATATTTTTAATGGGCTGCTAAATCTAAACTTAGGAAAATAAAAATATTAATGGGTATTAATAAAGATAAGGGTGAGAAGCTTCTAAGAGACGAGGATCAAGTCTGTTTTAATCTTAGTCATTGATTAGGGACTTAATCTCGGTCGTTGATTCGTCAACAAGAAAAGTATAAAAGAAGACTTGAGGATCATTTGGAGACACACCGGCAGATACTCAGTATCTCAAGGAAAATCAATTCTCAAGTAGAGGAGATCGATTCCAGAGGGAGAGTTGCAAGGTGGAGGAAGAGGAGGGTATCACCAGCAGGCAGTGACAGAGGAGGAGGTGATGCAGGGACAATGGGAGACAGTGCAGAGAGAGACACAATCCATAGGAGAGACGCCGAGCTTACGAAGGCTGACGCAGAGCCACGCTGGGCCACACAGAGTGACGCAAGAGTGACGCAGAAGTGGGAGCTGGGTCTCCAAAGTGTCAAAAGGTCTTAAAGGGAAAGTCTCAGGGGTTTTCTTTCCGTTTCTCTGTAGAACCATTCCTTGTAAAAGCAATTGCTGTTGAAGATTAATAAAGCCCTCATCTGCTACACCGATTTTCCCACATTGGGTTTTTTCAGCGACAATTGTCCAAAAATAACTGTGTTGATGTGATTGGCTCTTGTGCATGTATTTTTCTCTGGGTAATTGTGTGATAACTACAGTAGAATTTATTTTAATATTTGCTGAAGGGATTTCGTAGATGTGTGTTGTATCTCTTTCTTGTTCAGTTTCTTGTTTCGGCATATTATTTTTAATAGTGAATATTGCAGTTGTATTTACACCGATATTTACCGTAGAACACAGTAAATAACTTGCATGGATTACCAAGTAGTGATTTGGACTTAAAGTTTGGTCAAAAGATTCATTAGTGTCTTGTCATCTCGCGCATTAGCATTTTGCACTTAAGTGCTTTTCATTGCTTCAAAGAACATAATTGGTGAATCTAATTCATAAATGCTCTAAAAGGTTAATCGGATTGGCTCATTGCTCTAAGGAACCAAATGCTCTTTTCTTTAATTTCATTGTGACATTGGCTCTACAGGATATTTTTACTTGTTATTGCTATCACATGAAGTGGATAATTGAATAATTGGATACTTTGCTTATTATGGTTGTTTATTGTGAAAATTTCTTTTGTGACAAGTGTAATTAATATTATTTATTGCAAGCGAGCTCTATATCTAATTTTACATTCTTGCTAATCAAGTCAATCGATAATCATAATCGTGATAAAAGGAATTGCTAATTGTTTTTAAGCTCTCTCTCTTTCTTGCATCTAATTGTCACAATGGCACTCTTTTGTTTTTGGTCATTATCTAATTGGCATTCTAGCATTGTTATATTTCATGAGCAATTGTCTTGATCTTGATAACATTTTGTTGATTTTTGGTAGCATCGGATGTGCTCTAAGTCTCAAATTTTGTGAGGCTTAGACACATGCATTCTCCAATACCCAAAAATCGTTTTGGGAAATTCCACGAGGAGACAGTTTTATTAAAATAATCAATTATTTTTAATGAGACCCTAAGTCTAAACTTAGGAAATTAAAATAATTAATGGGTATTAATCTAAACTGTGGGTGAAACTTCTAGAAGAAGGCAGAGATCCAGTCAATATGACCCTAGCCATTGATTAGGATCTAATCTGGGTCGTTGATTGACCAACGAGAGGATTATAAGAGAAGGTTTGATGGGCACTTGGAGAACACATCAAGTGAAGATCAACAGATCGATTTTCTGAAGCAGAGCAGCTGCTGGAAAGAATTTCGAAGTGATCTTTTGCAGTGAGGGGCAAAGATAGTTTCCGGAAGAGGGAAGTTTCTCTGGGCCGAAGAGTACAAGACAGAGAGGGCAGAACGACGTCCAGCGAGAGGTTGATGCTAGCTCATGCAAAGCTAACGCAGTGCCAGCACAGAGCCTGGAGGGGGATCAAATTCCTGTTGAAGAAATCGAGTTTCAGAGGTCGGGAGACAAGGTGTGAGACCGGGAGGCAGAAAATCGAAGTTTCTAGGCAACAGAGGATCCGGAAGAGGAGAAGCGCAATCCCCAGCAAACGTGACGTAGAAACTGCGTAGGGTTGACGCAGAAACTGCATAGGGTTGACTCAGATCTGCACAAAGGCTGCTGCAGAAGGGACGCAGAGCCTCCTTCCATAGAGATCAGGGTCAAATTCTTCTAGTGACAGGGTGAGATCATCTCACTATTTGTTTTGTCCAGTTTCTCTTTGTATCAAATAGCCAGGCAGGGTTCAAACGAATTGTACTCAGATTTACTATTGCATAATAATAAAACCCTCAGAGTTGTTGCACCGGTTTACCCGCATTGGGTTTTACAGCAGACGTTTGTCCAAAAATAACGGTGTCATTGTGTTGTATCTATTTCTTGTTCAGTTTCTTGTTTCTGCTTATAAATTTAAATGTTGTAGGTTGCAGTTGTATTTACTTCGATATTCGCAGTAGAACACCGTAAATAACTTGCATGGATTAACAAGTAGAAGTAATATCAGTTTGTTGCAGTAGCGATTCGGGTGATTTCTTGAATTTTCACATGGTATCGGAGTTGTAGGTGAAGCAAGAAGAACAGAGCCGAAAGACCCAGCGCTGAAGGAAGAAGGGAATTCGAAATTCCTGTAGAGGAAGTAATTTGAATCCCCAGGTAGTTTGAGCAGTTCAGGACAAGAGGGCTAGATTTTCGTAGTAAATCTCTCTCTGAGTGAGTCGACAGAGAGGTAAGATTTCTAGATCGAAATATATCAACGACAAAGGGAGCAATGCAACAAAGGATTCAATGAAGAGGGGTTTTTCTGGTGGGACGCAATTTTCTGCAGGCAATTGCTAAGCAGAAAGACATCAGAGGGAAGAGAGAGACAGTTGAAGGAATTCTTCCACAAAGGACTTCCAACCAAGAAGTCTGAATTCTCATCAGCTGAGCAGCAGCAAGGGGCAACAGATCAAATGACTCTAGCAGGGAGTGCATAGGCTAGCCCAACAGCTACACAGAGGAGAGAGGAGGTCATTCGACGTTCTATTTGGCAGAGATGGCATCCAGTGGACTAAGAGATCAGGACAGGTTGGATGGGGCATCCAACTATGTAATCTGGAAGGCAAGGATGTTGTGCCTTCTAGATGAACATTTTCTCAAATCCTACGTCAACAACGTGATGGTTGTGCTTGTGGATCCAAATCCGCTCAAGTACAGAGGAGAAATGGCGAAGACAAAGAGAATGATCCTCGACATAGTGAAGGATCATGTAGTCCGTCACATCGCTAGCAAAGGGACTACTAAGGATATGTGGGATGTGTTGTCTACGTTGTATCAGGGATCTTTCGAGCGGAAGACGTACCTAGAGCAGAAGATGAGATCCATACAGATGTAGAAGGGGGAACGCATTGATCCGTTCCTCACGAAGCTTCAGGAGACCTGAGATGAGTTAGCAGTTGTGGGGTCTACACCTCAAGGGTTCGAGATGGTAAGACTGGCCCTAATTATGTTTTCGAAGATTGGCAAGTCTTTGTCTAGAGTGTCCTTGACAGCGCGACCTTGCCAAATTGGGATGAGATCTGGGCGTCTCTTAAGCAAGAGGATCTAAGGAGAGACTTGGTCAAGTGTAAACTTGACGGAAGCGACAATAGTGGATCGAAGCCCAAGGAGAAGGTTGAGAATGCAGCCCTTGCATCCAAGGGGCAACAGGAGCAACAGAAGCGGAAGAAGGACATTTCAAAATTTAAATGCTTTAGGTGTGGTGAAATGGGTCACTGCGCAACACAGTGTCCTCTCAGGGACAAGGACCAAGATGAGAAGCATGATCTAAAGGTTGCGGCCGCGAAGATCGAGGAGGATGAGTTTGCCATGAGAGTCGAGATACCTCCAGGAGCGAGGTGGGCTGATTTAGAGTTGTAGTTCAGAAGAGCTACAGATGGGCAAGATCGTTAAGGAGCACACCTCTCGGATCAATTCCTTGCTACAGGAGCCCAAATCAGATGTAACAGGATGGACTAGTGTCAGTAGGTGCAAAGGAGTGCAAGAGTGACAATTACAGTGATTAGGAGTGCCAGAGACCGAGCAGCGCAAAGCAGAGTTGGAAATAGTGCAGATGGCACAGAGCAGACGTCAACAAGAGCGCAGAGGAATCAGAGGGTCAGCGCGGAGACTAACAGCAATCAGACTCCAGCAGCGAGATGCATCATACTGAACACCAATTCAGTAATTTGGGATGTTTTTCCGCTGCAGTAGCAACAACAGTGGGAAAAGGTTGCAGTGCAGATGCAGTTGGCAGTGGCAGTACAAGCAGCAGCACGAATGCAGAATTGAGAGGGAGTTGCATTACGGATGCAATGTTGACAGTGGCAGGGTCAGCAGCAGTACAAATGCAACATTTGTGTAGTAGTTGGTGGATAGGATGTCAGACATCAACAGCGCAGAAGGAGATCTTACAGAACAGAGTGATGCTTCAGAAGGGTGCATTGCTAGAGCACATTCCTTGCTAAGACGGAGTGTTGATTTCTAGTACCATCGGATGTGCTCTAAGTCTCGAATTTTGTAGGTAGGCTTAGACACATGCATTCTCCAATACCCAGAAATCGTTTTGGGAAATTCCACACAGAGACAATTTTATTAAAATAATTAATTATTTTTAATGGGATCTTAAGTCTAAACTTAGGAAATTAAAATAATTAATGGGTATTAATCTAAAGTATGAGTGAAACTTCTAGAAGAAGGCAGAGATCAAGTCAATATGATCCTAGACATTGATTAAGATCTAATCTAGGTCGTTGATTGATCAACAAGAGGATTATAAGAGAAGGCTTGATGGGCACTTGGAGAACACATCGAGTGAAGAAAAGAAGATCTATTTTCCAAAGCAGAGCAACTACCAGAAAGAATTTCGAAGTGATCTTTTGCACTGAGGGGCGGAGATATTATCCAAAAGAGGGAAGTTTTCCTAGGCCGGAGAGTACAAGACAGAGAGGGCATAACAACGTCTAGAGAGAGGTTGACGCTAGCCCACACAAAGCTGACCCAGAGGAAGCACAGAGCCTAGAGGGAGATCGAATTCATGCTAAAGAAATCGAGTTTAAGAAGCCAGGAATCGGGGTGTGAGATCAGAGGCAAAAAATAAAAGTTTATGGGCAGCAGAGGATCTAGAAGAGGAGCAGCGCAGTCCCCAACAGAGGTGACGAAGAAACTACATAGGGTTGATGCAGATCTGCGCAGAGGCTGACAAAGAAGGAAAGCAAAGCCTCCTTCCAATGAGATAAGGGTCAAATTCTTCCAGTGATGGGGTGAGATCATCTCACTATTTATTTTTTCCAATTTCTCTCTGTATCGAATAGCCAGTTGGGCTTCCAACAAATTGTACTCAGATTTACTATTGCATAACAATAAAACCCTCAGATTTGTTGCACTGTTTTCCCGCATTGGGTTTTTCTGGGGACTTTTGTCCAAAAATAACAATGTCATTGTGTTGTATCTATTTCCTGTTCAGTTTCTTGTTTCCGCTTATAAATTTAAATGGTGTAGGCTGCAGTTGTATTTACTTCGATATTTATAGTAGAACACCCTAAATAACTTGCATGGATTAACAAGTAGAAGAAGTAATATCAGTTTATTGCAGTAGTGATTCTGGTGGATTCTCGAATTTTCACACATTTCGGCGCCTTTTATCTTGTTCCATTGAGCATCTCCTCTTTTAGTGAAGATTGTCATAGTATATTGATTTAAGTATTTCATTGTTCAAATATCGTTGTAATTTGTCTCCAAGTGCTTAAGAAATTTAACAATCTCACTAAAGGTAATCACTCAGCCTGCATTTGTATCATATGATGAGCCCTGCATTTAAAGCATAAGCCTGTTTGAAAGACTCTTGGATCTCCTTTCTCATCTAGCTTATGAAGTCTAGACCCTCTTTAGTGGTTAACACATTGACCTTGCAGATGTCAAAGCCACAGTCTCTGCAATGCCAAAGGCATCGAATGTTTAGATTTCCAATTGAAGTATCATTAATATAGCCATTTCTATCTTCCCCTGGGCTTCTCTCCACAACCTACTCTGGAGACTAGTTTCAAAATAGCTAAGGGAAAGGATTCATCTAGTTAAGCATCTAATCTAAAATAAACCAACATCTTGCATCTCAATTAAATTCTTAGGTGTCACATCTCATTTAGGATAGTGAAGCATCCTAAGGAAGCAGTTGTTCATCCAATTACTTGGTGAATAACTTATATAAAGAAAGTACTTGACTCCATCAAGGCACTAGTCTTTCAAATAATCTAAATCTAATGATTGAACTTGCTAAATTAACCAAGTTGCTAGGCCATTCAGTTCTGTCTCTGAGACTAGTCGGTTGCGACGAGTCTTTCCATCTTCACATTTCATACGGACTACTCCCCATAGCTTGTTGTAGGTAGACAGCTAGAACGGAGAAGTCAAGGTGTTGAGAAAACTAGGGCAGAGATATTAGATGATTTCTCTTATAATGGTAACTGTTTATGAGGAATTTTTATTTTTCTTAATTAGGTTCTTCTTGTACTTGATTATTGTTATGTGTTCTTCTTTATCAAATAGCTAGTAAACCATAAAGAACAATGAGACAAAGGACACAAGATGCAGGTGATCTGCCAAGGCCAAAACCTCTCAACCCTAAGAGGAAAACTGACAAGAATTCTTCTTCTTATAGAATCTTCAATTGACAAATTCACCTAGACCCTTGACCAAGAACCCCTGCAAGACCAAGTCAATGCTTCTTCTTTGAATAGCTTCTCCTTCCAACAACTTCGACATACTCAGCAACTACAATTGCAACTTTGACGTGCCCAGAAATTGCAACTTCAACTCGACAAAAAACTACAACTTTGACTTGTGCAAAAACTGCAACTACTACTGCAAGTTCAACTGCAACTTTTCTTTGCCTGGGTAGATTCTCTCTTCTAGAGAACTCAGCGTCCAAAATAACTCTTCTTGGTGACCTAACTTCACTTCTGCCACTCGGCTTCCCTGCAACAATATGTGCCCTAATTTATTCGCACATGTGGAGAGAAGTAGCCCGAAAAAAAATCCAAATAGCTCAACATTTCCTCCTTCCTTTGTCTTCCTCTTTTTCGCAATTCTTCTAGTCCTTATGATCGAACTCATGTTTGTGAGAGTAAAGTATCTCCGAATCAAGTCGAAGTCCTCTTTATATAGGCTTCTCAATGGGTCGAATTGCTCCTTTAGGCCAACTTGTCTCTTCATGTAGGTCGACTTGATCTTTGTGTGATGACGAGGCCTTGGAGGGTCTTTTGACTATATTTTGACTCAAATAAATTTTCTTTACAATATGTAACATGCCCAAATGGGTCTTCAATACATGACAATGACTCAATTGACTTTATGACAAGCCTAGAAGCACTCAATGGGAGCTTGACCTAAAAGTAAATTTCTCTTGAGCATGAAACCTGTTACCCATGACTTTGTGGGTGATATCCCTAAGAGAAAAAATTTCTCCAAGATGGTCCTCATACGGCATCTAGCAGCCCCTTGCAACCACCAACTAGCTCATTGTGCCATTTCTCCGCCACCTAACCCAACCATGTGGTCCCTCACCCATCTGTCTTGATCGTCTGTTTGAAGGTGGGCCTCCTGAACCTAAAGGTATGTCTTGACATTTGGTAATTTAGTATTCAGTTTGCTTATCATGGACACTTACAGACATAGATTAATGGGGGGTATTTGATGGAAAGAGTAGGCTAGGTTTGTACTTTTGTTCCCTTGACCTGTTTTGGATGTTACCCTTGGATCCTAGTTCCGTCGGATCTCCTTTACTAACCATTTGGTTTTAGGGTGGTACTACTTAGGAAACCCCAATTTTGGTTTCGTGATCCCACTCCCTTGTCCACATACGTCACTCCCCTTCTACTTATTATAACCCCATTCATCATCTCTCCCACCTGGGTCCACATTTCCTCACTGGATACACATAGGGTTAGCCTCCCCTTTCCCGTGCCCCCACCTTGGGTAAGGCTTGGAATTATGCCCCGAATGTTGAAGCAACTGAAAAGAAAAAGTAAAAGCATAAATGGCCACATTCAACAGGAAAATGTACCACAAGATGCAAAAGATGGTTGGGACAAACATATTTAGCACGTGGGCAAAAGACAATACATGAGCTATGGCCATAACCCTAGTTCCATGGGCCCTACATCATCCTTTTTTATCATTCAGGAACCCATGATTGTCCCAACCCCCAGTGGGCAATGAGCTGTCGTACCAGAAAGGGGGTATCTAGATATATCTTACACATCATGCTCTTATCCTTTGAGCCACGAGCAGTTAATTAAAGAAAATTCATAAAAGGCGAAAGGCATATAAAGAAGGGTGGACAAATCAAGGATGGGGCATCTCATGTACCATGATTGCTCTCGCCTATACATTATATACCCTGGTGTGGGCCTCCTTTCTTCTAGCTACCCTTGTACCATCATATGTGGCCTAGGATTGCCCCTTTCACTCCACCATCATTTGAAGGATGTACTTTGGACACATTATCCCCTCTAAAGGTAGAAACCACCTAATAAGGTACTTGGTTAACCCCTTTTGGAGCTTGGAGACATTACCACATGCCAAAACCTACTATGGAAGCGCATGCCATTATAAACTGTCCACTTGTTGTCGATGGTTTGTAAGCTCTTTTACCTTATTACTTTAACGACTATTGTGTTGGACGGCTAGGGGACGCATTGGATCTTATGTAGGATTGCAGATGGTGACCATTCTGAGTTTGGCCTTTTTTATACAGGGTCCTAACTCTCTAGAGGGCTACATTGGCATATGTAGGGCGTGTGTAGAGAGCAATGGGCCTCCACAGTAGTAGACAGCACTCCATGGATCCCCAGAGATGTTCAGAGATTGCCCGAGATCCACCTATTGGACGAGGAAGATGCACCTGGTACGCCATGCTCAGTGGGCCTCATAGTTGCACCATACACTTGGCAAGTGACCTAGGACTTGTAAACTAATGTGGCATCATTTATTCCATCATCTAAGCCCTTACAGATAGTCTACAGGCATTTTCAACCTACTTGAAGACCCATAAGGTTATTGATGTGACCCCACTATTGAGAAATCTAGGGCATAGTGATTA
Organism: Pinus tabuliformis; assembly: GCA_031772625.1. Lineage (NCBI taxonomy): Eukaryota > Viridiplantae > Streptophyta > Pinopsida > Pinales > Pinaceae > Pinus > Pinus tabuliformis. The sequence continues at coordinate 714,967,505 of CM062812.1, read as the reverse complement.
TGTGATTTCTCTTCTATTAGTAATTGCTTGTGAGAGTTTTTTACTTCTTTATATTAGGATCTTCTTTTAGTTAGGTTATTAGTGTTCTTCTTCATCAAACAATTACTAATGCATGAACCATAAAGAGACAAGAGACACAAAATATAGGCTACCAGCGAGGGCCAAAACCTCTCACTCTTTGAGAGGAAAACCCGAACAAACTCTTCTTATAGAGATTCCAATTGACGAATACCAAGACCAAGACCTTAGACCTGTCTGCCACTCCAAGACCAAGACACAAGATCCTTAGTCAACGATAGTCAACCTTCTGCTCCTTTCTCTTGTGAAAATTCCTAGATCTAATAGTCTAAGGAATCCTATTACAACCAGCTGAATCTACTTCACCTAGATTGTAAATTACATTACAAGCTTGTTTCAAATTTCTTCATGAAACATTGAAGTAAATTATTGAAGCATCCTACACCAATTAAATATGATTCTAAAACATAGAAACTGAGCAAGGAAAATAGAAACACATAGGACATAGTTATTTTTGGACAAATAGTCCTTGGAAAAACCCAATGCGAGAAAACCGGTGCAGCAGCTCTGAGGGTTTATTATTATTAAGCAGTAGAAAAATTTAAATACATCACTAAATACCTCACAGGGTTATTCAGTTACAAAGAAAAATATTGGAAGAAGCTCTGTGACTTTACCTCACACAATCACTAAGAAATCTTGGTTGATATAGCCTCAAACTGACTGCACACCGGCTTTTCTGGCTGCCTCTGCACAGTGTCAGTGTCTGCGTCAGCCTAGTGTCAAGCTCTCTGGGTGTTGCGTCACTTCTCTGGTTGGTCGATCTGCTGCCTAGGAAATTCAATTTCTGCCTCCCGGTCTCACACCCCGGCTCCCAATTTCTGAAAATCAAATTCCTCTACAGATTTCGGACTCCTCTCTCTCCCTTTGAGCTGGTTCTACGTGGCCCTACTGGCCCTACGTCAGCCTCTGCGTCAAGGCTTCTGGATCATTCACTGCCCCTCTCTGTTGATGTATCTTCGGTTGAGAATCTCTCTCTCCGAAAGTTGTTATCCCTACCCCTCAACTGCAAGAGATTTCCTCAATCAATTTTTCCTCCTCAGAACTTCTCACTTCATAAAATCGATTTTCTCTATCTCTCTGTGTGTTTTCAAAATGACCCTCAAGCCCCTTCTTATATCTTCCTGTTGGACAACCAACGGCCTAGATTACATCTTAATCAAAGGCTCAAAGCGTTTAGGCTTGATCCATAGCTTTTTCAAGAAGTTTCACCCTTGATTAGATTATTACCCATTAATATTTTTAGTTTCCTAGGTTTAGTCTTAGGAAGCCCATTAAAAATATTAATTATTTTAAAAAAATCACTTCCGTGTGGAATTTCCCAAAATTCTTTTTGGGTTCTTTGGAATACATGTGCCCAAACCTTCCTACAAAACTTGAAGCTTAGAGCACATTCGATGCAACTCCAAATCAACACCTCCTTCTTGACTTCTTCTTCAACCTTGGCTTGCTTTAGACTTTAGGCCTTCTTCCACTTCAACCCCTTAGAAGGATTATACCAATGTTGCAACAAACTTTCCTCTCCTCGGCCTTCACTACTGCAATATATTAACTTTCTACCTTCTTCCACTTCAACTCCCTACTACTGCAAAAATTTCGTCCTCACTGTTGCAACAGACTTTGAATAACAGACATAATTTAGTTCTTCACAACTGTGACAGCCTTCTCTTCGTCCTTTACACCTATGATGGCAAGATTACCCTAAAACATATACAAAAACTAGAGTTTAGAACCTCGCTTTACTTCACATCCTTTTTCTTCAGACTGTGATAATATAAATTCTTCTCTGAAATTCTCTGAAATAGGGCCAAGATGCCCTATTTTATTTATGAGCTAGTTTAGTGGGCTTGTCACCAAATTTAGTTACTTTCCACATTATTTTATTCTAGGGGATAATGTAGAACCAATTAGGTAATTCGACTCCTAATAAGTGTATATATAGGACTGACATGAATTCATTTTGTATCATCACTTGGATTGGATCATTCTCTCTCTCGACAACTTCGCATTTCCTTCATGGTGGATGAATTGGGGCATGGATGAATTTCGATGTTTGGATTGCATTTTCTTATCTTGCAACTTCTTTATTGGCAAATGTTTTGATGGTTGGATATATTCTCTCACATGTAAGTATGATTTTGATGTTATTTTCTTTTACTTTGTCACATATATTGATCATGGGATTTTCGTTATTTTAGGGCTAATTGTTGCATGCATTCGCTGCTTCATTGTGGCATTATGTTTCTATATAGCATATCTCTATGTATGGGCCATGTTTGTTGAAAGAATTTTCCTAGAGATTAGATTTATCTTGATAAGTCACTTCACTTGCAAACAAAGTATAAATGCTTTAAGATCACTCTCTTTTTTTCCCTAACGTTGAACGAAGTTTCCCTTATAGACTCCTTGAGCTAGAAACGAGATCCTTTCTCATAATTCTTCATGACTCCATATCCCCAAAGGAATTAGGCACAAACCGCCATAAGGTTATCACCTTAAAACCTCCTTTTCTTCAACTTTCCCCCCCTCTTTCTAGGTCTAGCCATGTTGGGCCACCTTCGCCATCATTTTCCTAACAAAGTAGCCATGGAAAAAGTTCGATCTCCTAACCTCTACTGCACTGGTGTGTCCTCAAGGTCTTCTCCAAATTTGAAGAAATTTTGACAGTGGGATTGTGAGATATCCGAAGCCCTAGCTCTGAGATCAAACTTTGCCCTAGTGTTCCTAGGCTAGTAACTCATTGGATCAATTTGGCTACTCAATCAAGCCTTTAGCTAATCGCACTGGTTGAACTAGCTTCACGCGCTGCCTCATTTAGCCTTCTCTTTGCAAAACAATTTGGCCTCCTTTCTCTTCTGGAAATAATGGAATCTCGGTGAAGAATTTCTCTGGCAATTCTCTCCTCAAATTCTTTTTTGAAACCCCGCTTCTAGTGTCTTTCACACTATCACTATGCCCTTGCTATCATTGCAATTTTGTCTCGAATGTGATTTCCAAGCACCCCATCAATTTTCTCTTATAATCTCACATTGAGCAACCAATGGCCACTATCTAACTCCAATCGATGACTCATCTTGAACCCTTCAAGTTGATGAAGAAACTGTAACTAGGTTCGGTCTTCATAAATGTAATTCCGATCTTTGTACTTGTAAAGAAAAGGAAATATTATTTTTGCTATTTATAACAATGAGTTTCTTGCTCATTGATTAGGTCAAGCACATATTTAAGTGCTTCTAGGAAGTCAAAGAGTCAATGCATTTATTAAAGACCCTTATGGGCTTGTTACACTATGTAATAATATGTATTAGAGTCATAAGAAGACCTCCAAGCAAATTCATAAACCTCCTCCAAGCGTTGGCACCATCAAAAGAGGCAATTCGAATTATATAGAGCAACTTGGCTTCAAGTCTTCATGTCAGCCTAAAAGAAGGGCCTAAAAGAAGGAGACACGCTCCTATATAAGGAACCATTCAACCTCCTCAAAGTATAATCATATCATCTCTGAAATCAGGCAGAAAGAGGACAAGTAAAGGGTACGAAGAAGTCAAGGAAACAGGTCTCCAAGTGCAGCGAAGAAGGAAGTAAAGCGAGTTTTTGGTAACTGTTCTAGGGCTAATTGCAGTCACCACACGTGCAAAGGCAAGAAGGCTATGATGTTGTCATATCAAGCTCTCGTATTGCAATCATAAAGGAGAAGTATTTGGGCTAGAAAAGAGTGCCTATAAGGCCTCTCATTCAAGCGAGAAAGAAGCCTACACAAGCGAAGGAAGAAGAAGGAATCTAACATAGTTTTTGTGAAGTTATCCCCTCACACGTGCGAAGAATTAGGGTTGAATTACCGCTGCTCTAAGTCTGCAATCTTTGTGAACAAAAGAAGGCCCGGTTGGGAGATGACAAGTTCATCTTCTTAAGTTAGAAAGGCTCCATCTCAAGCGAAGGAATAAAAAAGACAATGATCACTCTAGGGCATACAATCTAGGGTTTCTACAGTTGTCGGAAGAAGAAGAACAAAGTGTTGGAAGGAGGAAGACGAAGTGTCGGAAGAGGGAGGATGAAGTGTTGCAAGAGGAAGTGATCTTGAAAGGGCTTGACTTGTGCTTGGAGGATCTTTTTGTCAAAGGTCTACTGCTTGGCATTGATCAATAGAATCTTCAATAAGAGAAATTTACGAAAGGGTTTTCCTCTCTAAGAAAGAGGTTTTGCCCTGGCATAGAGCCAACATCATGTGTTCTTGTTTCTTGTGTTTTGGTAGCCATTTGATGAAGTAAACACACACACTAATAAGAAGAAGAAGAAGATCAAGTTATCAATTCTAGAAGAATCCTACAATACATAACTACCTTTGATTCTTCAACATGGTATCAGAGCTAAGGTGACACATCAAGGAAAGGGCATCTCAAGAACACTCATAAGGTGACTCATCAAGGAAGAACATCTCAAGGTCAACTACAAGGTTGAAGCATCAAGTCAAGAAGTCTCAATCACATCAAGAACAAGAAAGGACTACAAGAAGACTACAAAGCAAGAGGAGAAGCCTTTTGTATAAAGGCACCTACAAGAAGAGAAAATCAAAGAAGGACCTACATCAAGCTACACCATCTTCAAAAAGGAAAAGCACTACAAGACAAGTCATCAAGTAAATCTCATCATCAAACAAGTCCATTTGAAGAAAGCAACTTGAATAACATGAAAATCTAAGGAAGGCAAGCCATCAAGTCTTCAAGAAGAAAGCAAGTCCACTACATCTCAAAATCTATCAAGTAAGTATATGTCCCCTTCTGAATATACCTCAATGTCTTTTTGCAAAGAAAGAAACAAAACGGTTGGGACCACTAACTTCCTTGCATGGAAGAAGAGGATTGATTTACTTCTCAAAGAGAATGAACTTCTAGATCACATCAAATGGAATATCATTATCTTTGCTAAGTAACAAACTCAAGCCTTAGCCAAGTACAATAAGGATGAGACAAGCGCTGAAAGGATTCTAATAGAATCCATCAAAGACTCTCATTCCTTATGTCTCCAAATTTGAAACATCAAAAGAAATATATGACAAGCTAATAGAGCTATTCTCGGTAAGCACAACGGGAGAAGTGATATCTCTATGAAATGATTTGTACAAGATGAAGATATCAAAGGATGGAATAGCTCCATACTTCATGAAGATCTCTGAGATGAGGGATCAACTTCAAGCGCCGGGAGAAATCATGTCTGACAGAGAAATGACAATCATAGTACTCAATTCTTTGCATGAGGATTGAGGCAATTTCACATCAAGTATATTGGCCAAGAAGGAAGCTACCCCACTAAGTGAATTATGGTCTCTATGTAAGATAGAGGAAACTATTTTCAAAGCAAAAGATGATGTGGGATCAAAGGAGCAAGCATTTGCAACCATGGCCATGAGAAAGGGAAAATTTGGCAAATTTGTCCACAAAGAACAAACAATAGAGATATGTCCAAAGTCCAATGCTTTGGATGCCAAGAATATGGACACTACAAAAGTAATTGTCCTAAACTTAAGAGGGACAACAACAACAAAAGAAAAAGGGAAGAAGCTCATATAACTCAAGAGGTGAAAGAAGACGACAATACGCAGAAGAAGGAAGATCATCCAGATCTCTACTATGACTAAGTCTACTTCTTTACTTAAAATCTTCTTTCAAAGTTTTGAGTAGTATAAGAGCATGTAGAAATAAAACAAAATGCATGGTTAAAAATATCTTCTAGAATGTAGAAGCATGGTGTAAACATAGCTCAAAATAATCATATAGAAGGAGCATACCTATTATAGGACATCATCCATGATAAAAGGCTAATTGATCATGATTAAAAAATCATGGAAGGCCTCCATCATCAAAAGAAGATTCATAAATAAGAGCACATGTATCAATGGGAATTCCATTCACGGAATACAAGGAAGGATGATATGCAGGGAAGAAAGGATGAAGCAAGAAAGGTTGCACCAATCAAAAAGGAACATCAAATGAAGCTGAGATGATCAAGGAAAAATCAAGATGAGGTATGTATGCATCATAGTTTAAGTCATGTCATCATATATGTTATTGAGTCATGGGTATAGTTCTAAAAACATGATCAAGTACAAAAGGATCTCTTTCACTGCAGACATAGTCAAGAGCATGTACTACATCTAATAAAGGTCAACAAAAAGAAACGCTCACATAAGGAGTATAATGTTATTGAGTAGTCCAAAAAGCAAGTGAAGAAAAAATACTTTCTTAAGGAGTATAAGATTGCTTACTAAGAAGCAAGTGAAGTACAAAAGTTGACTAGTCCAACAAGAAGGTGATGAAGAAAGTGCTCTCATGAGGAAATACAAGGTTTTTATCTAAATAATTCAAGAAGAAGCAAATGAAGAAAGAGATCAAGCATGTGAAGAACACCATGGTCATAAAGAATCACTATCTGACAAGATCCATTAAAGACATCTCACGAAAGAAGGCATGACAACTCTGACAATGGAAGAAAAATATCAAAGGACCCTTGACACCTATGAAGGCCTTAGAGATATTAAGGTGCAGATGACTGCTTCAACTCTGCAAAGATGTCATGATGAATAAGCCATCCAACAAAAGCACAAAAGTGGTCTAAGAATTGAAGAGTTAAATTGTAATCTTGTTGTACAGATAATTGATAAAAATTAACCAAAAGCATTTTCTAATTACATTTACTTTAATTGTCTCTTGAGGTTTTGATTTTTCATATGCAAAGATATTCCAAAAGCAAGTATTGTAATCCTTTCAAACAAGTACTTTCTTTTCATGCTTCAAGTATAATTGCATATTGATGCCTTGGTTTAGCACTTCCCTTCTTTTACATTTCCAAGTTAATTACTAATGTTTGAGTTTTGCAAAGATATGTTTCACATGTTTTGATTCAAAAAGTTGATTATCTCAAAAGCATTTTGTATCTTACATATCTTGTGCTAAAAATTCTTGTTTACATTTGAGGGTTACTTTGCTTTCTCTTTTGAGAGCATTTCATTTTACTTTGAGCAAATTCCTTATAAGGCACTGATTTTATGGTTTTTCTCATGTTAATGATTGGCATTGTTATTTCAATTTGCTCACATCATATTTGCTCATAAATCCTTAAAAGTAATCCATTTTCACTATAACACTCCTAGAAACTCACATATTTTAACTTAACTTTTCATTCGGGCCCGTGCCCCCTAACTAACATATGAGATAGTTCAAACAGAGAGAGTCGAGATTAGTTTTACAGCCAAACCTTGTGGAGTTGAAGGCTTTTCTCACTAACTTGTAAGTAGGTGTAGGCGACAAGTGATAACAGGTATGAATCTCGAACTCAATATAACACTTGATATACGCCTACAGCAGCACTCAATCACAGTGGTTCCCTGTTGCTCCTATTCGACCTCCTAAAGGAGACACATTAGACTTCAACGATGCCCAAAATTACCCTTTAAGTATTGCAGTTGTCTCTCATAAGACTCGACCCTATGACAGAAGAGAACACACAACCAAACAATCCTTCGACCTCCTTCAAGGCCTCAAACACATATTCAAGCATGTTGATGTGTGTAAAATGAGGGAGAAGGCACCTCTATATATGATGTGACCATTTGGGCTTGATGAGCCGACATAGAGGTGAAGGCCGACCTTGATAATTTACATGTGAGAAAACATAAATTCAAAAACCCACTTCTCCTTATTCAAATTCGACGATCTTTAGGTCGATTTTTGGTCCTCTCGAAAAGGGGAATTCAATGCCATAATTATCTTCTTCAAAAGACCTGTCTACAGTGGAATTTGGCCCTGGTTTCCTATTTTAACACTCCCTCTCAACTAGGGAGAATTCCACCTAACAATCCATTCATTAACATGACATCTTGTCATTATGTTCCATCTCTGCATCTCATCCCGACTTTGCTGAACACTGATAAAGATAATGAAGAAGAATTTATCGAGAGTGAGTCACAAGACTTTTGCCACTCTCCAATGACTAAAGTCAGTACACATAAGTGATCAAGTTTGATAAACATTATTCATCTTAGACATAGGGAGTACGGAAATGCACGATGCATACATCGTTAGTGCTATGGTCCCAAACCACTTTTCCAACTCATTGGTCAAATGAGAGACACTTCCCATGCGTCCATGACTACATTGGTAGGAAGATGCAAGAACATCAATAGGGAAAGAATATATCAAATCTTGCTCACAAACACTGGTAGGGAAAGGAGAAACCACATCCTACAAACACAATTCATAATCACACGTAGGGAAAGGATGAACCACATCCTACAAAGCCATGTCATAACCATACGTAGGGAAAGGATGAACCACATCCTAAGCGCATACAAATCACCGAGAGTAAGAAAAGGATACACCACTGCCTACATGCATGCCAACCATAGGAATGATACTATTCGTGGGGAAAGGATGAATCGCATCGCACTAACATGTCAACCGTCGAACGTAGGGAATAAGCATCCTACATGAGGGGAAAGGATGAAACACATGTTGATTTTTGGGTACCATCAAATGTGCTCTACCTCCGACGCCCAACTTCTGAAAATCGAATTCCTCTACAGATTTCGGACTCCTCTCTCTCCCTTTGCGCTGGTTCTGCGTGGCCCTTTGGGCCCTGCGTCAGCCTCTACGTCAAGGAATTTGCATGATTCACTGCCTCTCTCTGTTGATGTATCTTCGGTTGAGAATCTCTCTCTGGAAGGTGTTATCCCTACCCCTCAGCTACAAGAAATTTCCTCAATCGATTTTTCCTCCTCAGAACTTCTCACTTCATAAATTCGATTTTCTCTATCTCTCTGCGTGTTTTCCAAATGACCCTCAAGCCCCTTCTTATATCTTCTTGTTGGACAACCAACGGCCTAGATTACATCTTAATCAAAGGCTCAAAGCGTTTAAGCTTGATCCATAGCTTTTTCTAGAGGTTTCACCCTTGATTAGATTAATACCCATTACTATTTTAAGTTTCCTAAGTTTAGACTTAGGAAGCCCATTAAAAATATTAATTATTTTAAAAAAATCACTTCCGTGAGGAATTTCCCAAAACGCTTTATGGATTCTTTGGAATACATGTGCCCAAGCCTTCCTGCAAAACTTGAGGCTTAGAGCACATCCAATGCAACTCCAAATCAACACCTCCTTCTCGACTTCTTCTTCAACCTTGGCTTGCTTTAGACTTTAGGCCTTCTTCCACTTCAGCCTCCTAGAAGGATTGTATCACTGTTGCAATAGACTTTACTCTCCTCGGCCTTCACTACTGCAACATATTAACTTTCTACCTTCTTCCACTTCAGCTCCCTACTGCTGCAAAAGATTTCGTCCTTACTGTTGCAACAGACCCTAAAACATATCCAAAAACTAGAGTTTAGAACCTCGCTTTACTTCACACCCTTTTTCTTCAGACTGTTATAATATAAATTCTTCTCCGAAATTCTCTGAAATAGGGCCAAGATGCCCTATTTATTTTTGAGCTAGTTTGGCGGGCTTGTCAACAAAATTTAGTTACTTTCCACATTATGTTATTCTAGGGGCTAATGTAGAACCAATTAGGTAATTCGACTCCTAATAAGTGTATATATAGGACTGACATGAATTCATTTTGTATCATCACTTGGATTGGATCATTCTCTCTCTTGAGAACTTCGCATTTCCTTCATGGTGGATGAATTAAGGCATGGATGAATTTCGATGTTTGGATTGCATTTTCTTATCTTGGAGCTTCTTTATTGGCAAATGTATTGATGGTTGATTATATTCTCTCACATGTAAGTATGATTTTGATGTTACTTTCTTTTACTTTGTCACATACATTGATCATAGGATTTTCATTATTTTAGGGCTAATTGTTGCATGCATTTGCTACTTCATTATGGCATTATCTTTCTATATAGCATATCTCTATGTATGGGCCATGTTTGTTGAATAAATTTTCGTAGAGATCAAATTTATCTTGATAAGCCATCTTCATTTGCAAACAAAGTATAAATTGCTTTAAGGTCATCCTTTCTCATAATTCTTCATGACTCCATATCCCCAAAGGAATTAGGCAAAAACCGCCATAAGGTTATCACCTTAAAACCTCCTTTTCTTCACCTTTCCCCCCATCTTTTTAGGTCTAGCCATGTTGGGCCACCTTGGCCATCATTTTCCCGACAAAGTAGCCACGGAAAAAGTTCGATCTCCTAGCCTCTACTACACTGGTGTGTCCTCAAGGTCTTCTCCAAATTTGAAGAAATTCTGACAGTGGGATTGCAAGATATCCCAAGCCCTAGCTCTAAGATCAAACTTTGCCCTAGTGTTCGTAGGCTAGTACCTCATTATATCAATTTGGCTACTCAATCAAGCCTTTAGGTACTCACATTGGTTGAACTAGCTTCACACGCTGCCTCATTTAGCCTTCTCTTTGCAAAACAATTTGGCCTCCTTTCTCTTCTGGAAATAATGGAATCTCGATGAAGAATTTCTCCAACAATTCTCTCCTCAAATTCTTTTCCGAAACCCCGCTTCTAGTGTCTTTCACACTATCACCATGCCCTTGCTATCATTGCAATTTTGTGTCTCGAATGTGATTTCCAAGCACCCCATCAATTTTCTCTTATAATCTCACGTTGAGCAACCAATTGCCACTATCTAACTCCAATAGATGGCTTAGATCATCTTGACCCCTTCAAGTTGTTGAAGAAAGTGTAACTAGGTTCGGTCTTCATAAATGTAATTCTGATCTTTATGCTTGTAAAGAAAAGGAAATATTATTTTTGTTATTTATAACAATGAGTTTCTTGCTCATTGATTAGGTCAAGCACATATTTAACTGCTTCTAGGAAGTCAAAGAGTCAATGTATTTATTAAAGACCCTTATGGGCTTGTTACACTATGTAATAATATGTATTAGAGCCATAAGAAGACCTCCAAGCAAATTCATAAGCCTCCTCCAAGCGTTGGCACCATCAAAAGAAGCAATCCAAATTATATAGAGCAACTCGGCTTCAAGTCTTCATGTCAGCCTAAAAGAAGGAGACAGGCTCCTATATAAGGAACCATTCGACCTCCTCAAAGTATAATCATATCATCTCTGAAATCAGGGAGAAAGAGGACGAGTAAAGGGTACGAAGAAGTCAAGGAAACAAGTCTCCAAGTGCAGCGAAGAAGTAATGTGAGTTTTTGGGAACTGTTCTAGGGCTAATTGCAGTCACACGTGCAAAGGCAAGAAGGTTATTATGTTGTCATATCAAGCTCTCCTATTGCAATCATAAAGGAGAAGTGTTTGGGCTAGAAAAGAGTGCCTATAAGGCCTCTCATTCAAGCGAGAAAAAAGGCTACACAAGCGAAGGAAGAAGAAACAATCTAACATAGTTTTTGTGAAGGTATCCCCTCACACATGCAAAGAATTAGGGTTGTATTACCGCTGCTCTAAGTCTGCAATATTTGTGAACAAAAGAAGGCCCAGTTGGGAGGTGACAAGCTCATCTTCTTAAGTTAGAAAGGCTCCATCTCAAGCGAAGGAATAAAAAGGACAATGATCACTCTAGGACATACAATCTAGGGTTTCTATAGTTGTTGGAAGAAGAAGAACAAAGTGTTGGAAGGAGGAAGACGAAGTGTCGGAAGAGGGAGGACGAAGTGTTGCATGAGGAAGTGATCTTGAAAGGGCTTGACTTGTGCTTGGAGGATCTTTTTGTCAAAGGTCTACGGTTTGGCATTGATGAATAGAAGCTTCAATAAGTGAAATCTACGAAAGGGTTTTCCTCTCTAAGAAAGAGGTTTTGCCCTGGCATAGAGCCAACATCATGTGTTCTTGTTTCTTGTGTTTTGGTAGCAATTTGATGAAGTAAACACACACACTAATAAGAAGAAGAAGAAGATCAAGTTAACAAAGATAAATTGGAAAAGTGATTCACAAATTGTTATCAATTCTTGAAGAATCCTACAATACATAACTGCCCTTGATTCTTCAACATGGTATCAGAGCTAAGGTGACACATCAAGGAAAGGGCATCTCAAGAACACTCATAAGGTGACTCATCAAGGAAGAACATCTCAAGGGCAACTACAAGGTTGAAGCATCAAGTCAAGAAGTCTCAATCACATCAAGAACAAGAAAGGACTACAAGAAGACTACAAAGCAAGAGGAGAAACATTTGGTATAAAGGCACCTACAAAAAGAGAAAATCAAAGAGGGACCTACATCAAGCTACACCATCTTAAAAAAGGAAAAGCACTACAAGCCAAGTCATCAAGTAAATCTCATCATCAAACAAGTCCATTTGAAGAAAGCAACTTGAAGAACACCAAGATCTAAGGAAATCAAGCCATCAAGTCTTCAAGAAGAAAGTAAGTCCACTACATCTCAAACTCTATCAAGTAAGTATATGTCCCCTTCTGAATATACCTCAATGTCTTTTTACAAAGAAAGAATCAAATTGGTTGGGACCACTAACTTCCTTGCATGGAAGAAGAGGATTCTAATAGAAAGCCTTAGCCAAGTACAATAAGGATGAGACACAAGCTAAAAGTATTCTAATAGAATCCATCAAAGACTCATTCCTTATGTCTCCAAATTTGAAACATCAAAAGAAATATATGACAAGCTAATAGAGCTATTCTCGGTAAGCACATCGGGAGAAGTGATATCTCTACGAAATGATTTGTACAAGATGAAGATATCAGAGGATGGGATAGCTCCATACTTCATGAAGATCTCTGAGATGAGGGATCAACTTCAAGAGTCGGGAGAAATCATGTCTGACAAAGAAATGACAATCGTAGTACTCAATTCTCTACCTAAGGATTGAAGCAATTTCACATCAAGCATATATTTCAAGAAGGAAGCTACCCAACTAAGTGAATTATGGTGTCTATGTAAGATAGAGGAAACTATTCTCAAAGCAAAAGATGATGTGGGATCAAAGGAGCAAGCATTTGCAACCATGGCCATGAGAAAGGGAAAATTTGGCAAATTTGTCCACGAAGAACAAACAATAGAGATATTTCCAAAGTCCAATGCTTTGGATGCCAAGAATATGGACACTACAAAAGGAATTGTCCTAAACTTAAGAGGGACAGCAACAACAAAAGAAAAAGGGAAGAAGCTCATATAACTCAAGAGGTGAAAGAAGAAGACAACAAGCAGAAGAAGGAACATCATCCAGATCTCTACTATGACTAAGTCTACTTCTTTACTTAAAATCCTCTTTCAAAGTTTTGAGTAGAATAGGAGCACGTAGAAATAAAACAAAATGCATGGTTAAAAATATCTTCTAGAATGTAGGAGCATGGTGTAAACATAGCTCAAAATAATCATATAGAAGGAGCATACCTATTATAGGACATCATCCATGATAAAAGACTAATTGATCATGATTAAAAAATCATGGAAGTCCTCCATCATCAAAAGGATGAAACATTTGCAGGATGAGGATCTTCAAGATCCTATCACAAGAATCTTCAAAAGAAGATTCATAAATAAGAGCAAATGTGTCAATGGGAATTCCATTCACGAAATACAAGGAAGGATGATATGCAGGCAAGAAAAGATGAACCAAGAAAGGCTACACCAATCAAAAAGAACCATCAAACGAAGTCGAGATGATAAAGGAAAAATCAAGATGAGGTATGTATGCATCAAAGTTTAAGTCATGTCATCATATATGTTATTGAGTCATGGGTATAGTTCTAAAAACATGATCAAGTACAAAAGGATCTCTTTCACCGAAGACATAGTCAAGAGCATGTACTACATCTAATAAAGGTCAACAAAAAGAAATTCTCACATAAGGAGTATAATGTTGTTGACTAGTCCAAGAAGCAAGTGAAGAAAAAATACTTTCTTAAGGAGTATAAGATTGCTAATTAAGAAGCAAGTGAAGAAGAAACGTTGACTAGTCCAAGAAGCAAGTGATGAAGAAAGTGCTCTCATGAGGAAGTACAAGGTTGTTATGTAAACAATTCAAGAAGAAGCAAATGAAAGATCAAGCATGTGAACAACACCATGGTCATAAAGAATCACTATCTGACAAGATCCATTAAAGACATCTCACGAAAAAAGGCACGACAACTCTGACAAAGGAAGAAAAATATCAAAGGACCCTTGACACCTATGAAGGCCTTAGAGATATTAAGGTGCAGATGACTGCTTCAACTCTGCAAAGATGTCATGATGAATAAGCCATCCAACAACAGCACAAAAGAGGTCTAAGAATTGAAGAGTTAAATTGTAATCTTGTTGTAGAGACAATTGATAAAATTAACCAAGAGCATTTTCCATTACATTTACTTTACTTGTCTCTTGAGGGTTTGAGTTTTCATATGCAAAGATATTCCAAAAGCCTGTATTGTAATCCTTTCAAACAAGTACTTTATTTTCATGCTTCAAGTCTAATTGCATATTGATGCCTTGGTTTAGCACTTCCTTTCTTTTACATTTCGAAGTTAATTACTAATTTTTGGGTTTGGCAAGATATGTTTCATAGATTTTGATTCATAAAGTTGATTATCTCAAAAGCATTTTGTATCTTACATATCTTGTGCTAACAATTCTTTTACATTTGAGGGTTACTTTGCTTTCTCTTTTGAGAGCATTACATTTTACTTTGAGCAAATTGTTGAGAAAATTCCTTATAAGGCATTGATTTTATGGTTTTTCTCATGTTAATGATTGGCATTGTTATTTCAATTTGCTCACATCATATTTGCTCATAAATCCTTAAAAGTAATCCATTTTCACTATGACACTCTCCTAGAAACTCACATCTTTTAACTTAACTTTTCATTAGGGCCCGCGCCCCTTAGCTAACTTATGAGATAGTTCAAACAGAGAGAGTCGGGATTAGTTTTACAGCCCCTTCTCTGAATTCCTTGCCACCGACCAAACCTTGTGGGGTTGAAGGCTTTTCTCACTAACTTGTAAGTAGGTGTAGGCGACAGGTGATAACAGGTATGAAGCTCGGCCTCAATATAACACTTGATATACACCTACAGCGGCACTCAATCACAGTGGTTGCTTGTTGCTCCTATTCGGCCTCCTAAAGGAGACACATCAAACTTCAACGGTGCCCAAAATTACCCTTTAAGTACTGCAGTTGTCTCTCATAAGACTCGACCCTATGACAGAAGAGAACACACAACCAAACAATCCTTCGACCTCCTTCAAGGCCTCAATCACATATTCAAGCATGTTGATGTGTGTAAAATGAGGGAGAAGGCACCTCTATATATACAATTTGATGGGTGCCAATAGATGTAACCGTTTGGGCTTGATGAGCCGACATAGAGGTGAAGCCGACCTTGATAATTTACATGTGAGAAAACATAAATTCAAAAACCCACTTCTCCTTATCCAAATTTGACGATCTTTAGGTCGATTTTGGTCCTCTCGAAAAGGGGAATTCAATGTCATAATTATCTTCTTCAAAAGACCTGTCTACAGTGGAATTTGGACCTGGTTTCCAATTTTAACACTCCCTCTCAACTAGGGAGATTTCCACCTGACAATCCATTCATTAACATGACATCTTCTCATTATGTGCCATCTCTGCATCTCGTCCCAACTCTGTTGAACACTGATAAAGATAATGAAGAAGAATTTATCGAGAGTGAGTCACAAGACTTTTGCCACTCTCCAATGACTAAAGTTAGTACACATACCTAGATGTAAAACCACAAACAAACTTGATCCCAAGTGATCAAGTTTGATAAACGTTATTCATCTTAAACATAGGGAGTAAAGCAATGCACGATGCATCCATCGTTAGTGCTATGGTCCCAAACCACTTTTCCAACTCATTGGTCAGATGAGAGGCACTTCCCATGCGTCCACTACTACATGGGTAGGATGACGCAAGAACATCAAAAGGGAAAGAATATATCAAATCTTGCTCACAACCACTGGTAGGGAAAGGAGAAACCACATTCTACAAACACAATTCATAATCACACGTAGGGAAAGGATGAACCACATCCTACAAAGACATGTCATAACCATACGTAGGGAAAGGATGAACCACATCCTAAGTGCATACAAATCACCAAGAGTAAGAAAAGGATACACCACTTCCTACATGCATGCCAACCATAGCAAGGATACTATTCGTGGGGAAAGGATGAATCACATTGCACTGACATGTCAACCGTCGATCGTAGGGAATAAGCATCCTACATGTGGGGAAAGGATGAAACACGTGTTGATTTCTAGGTAGCATCAGATGTGCTCTAGCTCCGAAATTTTGTGGAGGGGCTAGAACACATGAGATCTCCAAGACCCAGAAATCGTTTGGTGAAATTCCACACGGATTGTATTTTATTAAAATAATTAATATTTTTAATGGGTTGCTTAAGTCTAAACTTAGGAAAATTAAAATATTAATGGGTATTAATGAAAATATGGGTGATAAGCTTCTAAGAGACGAGGATCAAGTCTAATTTAATCTTAGTCGTTGATTAGAGATTAGATCACAACCGTTGATATCTCAACAGGAAAAGTATAAAGGAAGGCTTGGGATCAGTTGGAGAAAACACAGAGAGATTGAGGAAATCAATTTTCTAAGGTACAAAGTTCTCAAGAGGGAAATTGAGTAGGGAGATCTTGCAGCTGAGGGGCAGGGATAGTTCAAGAATACTGACAGAGAGGCAGAGAGAAGCTTGTGGAGGCAGCACAGTAGCTAGGAGAGTTGACGTTGGGCCAGTCTGGGCCCACGCAGCCTTGAGGCAGAGCCAAAAGGGGCCAGCACAGTGACAAAAAGTTGTGTTCCACGTAGAGAGCCTGAACTACCGGAACTACTAGGAAAGCTGACACAATGGGCATAAGAGCTGACACAGAGCCTCAGAGAGCTCCACTCAAGCCCATGCAGTTACCGCGAAGGAGCAACGCAGATGTAGTCAAGGCTATAATTAATAACCTTCCGCGGAATTCAAAATTTGAATGGAAAAACGATATTCTATGGTACAAGGGAAGAATTCATCTGGGCTCAAATTCCAAATTTAAAGCCAACGTTATCAAAGAGTCGCATGATTCACTGTCAGCCAAATATGTAGGAATGCACGCCAGTCATTCTTTTGGAAGGAAATGAATAGTGATATTCAAAAATATGTAGGAGAATGTGATCAATGTCAACAAAATAAAAGTGAGAACATTAGGACCCAAGGGTTGCTCCACCCTTTAATATCCCAAACCAAAAATGGGAAGAAATATCGATGGATTTTATTGAAGAATTACCCATGTCAAAGGGGAAAGATAAAATTCTTGTAGTAGTAGACAGAGTCACAAAGTATGCACGCTTCATAGGAATGAAGAAATTAGATTCAACAAAAGAAATCACTGAGAAATTAGAAGCTTACCTTCGTTGATATGCAGCAGACAAGCAAAATAAGTGGGCACAGTGGTTACATCTCGTTGAATGGTGGTATAATTCAACTTATCACACTTCCCCAAAGATGACCCCATATCAAGCTATGTACGGATATGAACCTCCCAAATGGAAGGATTTGGCCATTTCCGAGACAAGTTCCAGCAGTAAACGAGCAATTAGAAGAAACCCAAAAAGTTTTTCAAACATCAAAAGAAAATCTAAATATTGCAAGAAATCGCATGAAGCAGTGGGTCGACCGACACGGAACATAGAGAGAATTTGTAGTTGGAGAATGGGTATTTGTTAAACTTCAGCGTTACAAGCAATTATCCCTAAAACAATAAGGAAAAAAAAATTGGCACCAAAGTTTTATGGACCATATCAAATTAACAAAAAGATCAACCAAGTACCATACAGCTTAAGCCTTACAAACAAAAGTAGAGTCCACAACGTTTTCCATGTATCTTGTCTTAAAAAGGCATTGGGCAAACACTAATCAACTCAAACAACGCTTCTGATATTAGATGATGAAGGCAAGTTCATCTTAGAACCAAAAGGAATTGTTACCACTAGGGAAAGGAAGTTGCGATCTCGAGTAATTAAAGAATACCTTATCAAGTGGGAGAATCTACCAGAAGAAGAAGCCTCATGGGAGACAGAAGCTTTTTTCCAAAAACACTCATCATTGTGTATGCATTGAGGACAAAGCATATTTTCAAGAGGAAGGCAATGTTATGTAATTAATTAATATGTAATTCGTGCATGATCAAAGATCATGCCCCTTCCCATACAGGTGCTCAAGGGCTTATTTAAGCCAAGGCCCTGCCTGTAAAACAAAACATCATTCATATATATATATATATATATATATATATATATATATATATATATATATATATATATATATATATATTCATATTTTTTGAGTTTATACGCTCTAGACCAGTTGCTTCTTAAGAATGGTTGGTCTTGTGTTTGTTCTTTTAATCTGATAGACCTCTTGAGAAGCGAGAGGTTTCACAAGATTTGAAAAGTCATGATCAAGATTGTCATTTGTAGTCTTTTCAGAAGTGGTCCTATAAGTGTTGTGCGACGAGAAAGGGAATGGTTCAAGATCTTCAACATGCTCGGGCAACTGAGATTCCCTATAGAGAACAAAAAGGGGTTCCATCAAGCTCAGGAATGGTGGCATATGATAAAACCATTTGTAGTTGTCCACCAATTGGAGTAAACCATTTCCTTGACAAAAGCCACCACCAAGCATTAAGCACATCAATGAAAACAATATCCATTATTACATAAATGTCCTTGTTAGCTAACCAAGATACCTTCACATCTTTAATAAGACCATAGACAATATAGATTTAGAATCAAATCCACATGTATTCTTATATAGCCTAGTAATTCCCATCTCCAATTGATGCAATACTTTCAATGGCATGACATTTGCCAAAACCCAAAATCAAGCATAAAACTATGCAATATAAAATTGTTACTTACTCGAAATACCAAGAAAGGATCAAGACCCTCGTTCTTATCAATGTGCAAATTTAATACTATGACAAGTGGGTAATCAGGTTCATCATCAAGAACTAGAGCTTTCTTGATTTGCCTCCTTTGGGGAGGAAGTTTAGCCATATCTTTAAGGGAAATTGGCACAGTCACCTTACCCAAGACACTGTCCATGTCAACATTCAACTCAATCTCATTACTCTTAGGTTTTGGCTTCGATTTTTTTGCACTTTCCCTTGGGAAGTATCCTTCGATTGAGATGCATTTTCAACACTAGAGCTTGTTTGGGGTTAATCTTTATTCTTCCCAGAATACTGCAGGCTCATGAATCTTCCAGTATTCTCAACAGCTAACACAGGTTCAGCTTGCTCAACATTGATTCGTGTTTTCCTAAGCTCTAGGGGGGCATAAGTATTCACAAGTAAGATGTTGAGTGCATTGGTTTCATTTACCATATTCAAGTGTTCTGAGTCTGGTTGATTTTGGGTAGCATCGAATGTGCTCTAGCTCCAAAATTTTGTGGAGGGGCTAGAATACATGAGATCGTCCAAGACCCGAAAATCGTTTGGAGAAGTTCCACCCGAATGAGGAGTTATTAAAATAATTAATATTTTTAATGGGCTCCTAAGTCTAAACTTAGGAAAATAAAAATATTAATGACGATTAATAAAGATAAGGGTAAGAAGCTTCTAAGAGACGAGGATCAAGTCGGTTTTAATCTTAGTCGTTGATCAAGGTCAAATTCTTCTAGTGACAGGGTGAGATCATCTCACTATTTGTTTTGTCCAGTTTCTCTCTGTATCGAATAGCCAGGCAAGCTTCCAACGAATTGTACCCATATTTACTATTGCATAATAATAAAACCCTCAGAGCTGTTGCATCGGTTTACCCGCATTGGGTTTTACCAGGGACGTTTGTCTAGAAATAACAATGTCATTGTGTTGTATCTATTTCCTGTTCAGTTTCTTGTTTTTGATTATAAATTTAAATGGTGTAGGTTGCAATTGTATTTACTTCGATATTTATAGTAGAACACCGTAAATAACTTGCATGGATTAACAAGTGGAAGCAATATCAGTTTGTTGCAGCAGTGATTCGGGTGGTTTCTTGAATTTTCACATGTTATCAGAGCTATAGGTGAAGCAAGAAGAACAGAGCTGAAAGACCCAGCACTGAAGGAAGCAGGGAATTCGAAATTCCTACAGAGGAAGTAATTTGAATCCACAGATGTTTTGCGCAGTTCAGGACAAGAGGGCTAGATTTTCGTAGTAAATCTCTCTCTGAGTGAGTCGACAAAGAGGTAAGATTTCTAGATCGAAATATATCAACGACAAAGGGAGCAATGCAACAAAGGATTCAATGAAGAGGGGTTTTTATGGTGGGACACAATTTTCTGCAAGCAATTGCTAAGCAGAAAGACTTCAAATGGAAGAGAGAGACACAGTTGAGGGAATTCTTCCACAGAGGACTTCCAGCCAAGAAGTCTGAATTCTCATCAGCTGAGCAGCAGCAAGGGGCAACAAATCTACTGAATCCAGCAGGGAGTGCATAGGCTAGCCCAACAACAACACAAAGGAGAGAGGAGGTCACTCGACTTTCTAATTAGCGGAGATGGCAACCAGTGGACTGAGAGATCAGGACAGGTTGGATAGGGCATCCAAATATGTAATCTGGAAGGCAAGGATGTCGTGCATTCTAGATGAACGTTTTCTCAGATCCTACGTCAACAACGTGATGGTTGTGCTCGCGGATCCAAATCCGCTCAAGTACAGAGGAGAAATGGAGAAGACAAAGAGAATGATCCTCGACAAAGTGAAGGATCATGTAGTCCGTCACATCGTTAGCAGAGGGACTGCTAAGGAGATGTGGGATGCGTTGTCTACGTTGTATCAGGGATCTTTCGAGCAGCGGAAGACGTACCTAGAGCAGAAGATGAGATCCATACAGATGCAGAAGGGGGAACGCATTGATCCGTTCCTCACGAAGCTTCAAGAGACCCGAGATGAGTTAGCAGTTGTGGGGTCTACACCTCAAGGGTTCAAGATGGTAAGACTTGCCCTAATTATGTTTTCGAAGATTGGCGAGTCTTTGTCTAGAGTATCCTTGACAGGGCGACCTTGCCAAATTGGGATGAGATGTGGGCGGCTCTTAAGCAAGAGGAGCTAAGGAGAGACTTGGTCAAGTGTAAACTTGACAGAAACAGCAATAGTGGGTCAAAGCCCAAGGAGGAGGATGAGAATGCAGCCCTTGCATCCAAGGGGCAACAGGAGCAACGGAAGTGAAAGAAGGACATTTCGAAGATTAAATGCTTCAGGTGTGGTGAAATGGGTCACTACGCAACACAGTGTCCTCTCAAGAAGAAGGACCAAGATGAGAAGCATGATCTAAAGGTTGCGGCCGCGAAGATCGAGGAAGATGAGTTTGCCATGAGAGTCAAGATACCTCCAAGAGGGGGGTGGAATGATTCAGAGTTGTAGTTCGAAAGAGCTACAGATGGGCAAGATCCTTAAGGAGCCTACCTCTCGGATCAATTCCTTGCTACGGAAGCCCAAATCAGATGTAGCAGGATGGACTAGTGTCAGTTGGTGCAAAGGAGTGCAAGAGTGACAGTTGCAATGATTAGGAGTGCCAAAGACTCAGCAGCGCAGAGCAGTGTTGGCAACAGTGCAGATAGCACAGAGCAACATCAGCAGGAACATAGAGGAATCAAAGGGTCAGCGCAGAGACTAACAGCAGTCAGACTCCAGCAGCGAGATGCATCATACTGAACACTAGTTCAGTAATTTGGGACGCTTTTTTGTTGCTGATGCAGTAGCAATAGCAGCAACAGTTGGAAAAGGTTGCAGTGCAGATGCAATTGGCAGTGGCAGTACCAGTAGCAGTACGGACGCAAAATTGAGAGGGGGTTGCATTACGGATGTAGTGTTGACAGTGGCAGGGTCAACAGCAGTACAAATGCAACATTTGCATAGTAGTTGGTGGACAGGATGTCAGACATCAACAGCGCAGAAGGAGATCTTACAGAACAGAGTGATGCTTCAGAAGGGTGCATTGCTAGAGCACATTCCTCGCCAAGAGGGAGTGTTGATTTCTGGTAGCATCAGATGTGCTCTAAGTCTCGAATT
Organism: Pinus tabuliformis; assembly: GCA_031772625.1. NCBI lineage: Eukaryota > Viridiplantae > Streptophyta > Pinopsida > Pinales > Pinaceae > Pinus > Pinus tabuliformis. The sequence continues at coordinate 714,945,434 of CM062812.1, read as the reverse complement.
TTGTAGGTAGGCTTAGACACATGCATTCTCCAATACCCAGAAATCGTTTTGGGAAATTCCACGCAGAGACAATTTTATTAAAATAATTAATTATTTTTAATGGGACCCTAAGTCTAAACTTAGGAAATTAAAATAATTAATGGGTATTAATCTAAACTATGAGTGAAACTTCTAGAAGAAGGCGGAGATTAAGTCAATATGATCCTAGCCATTGATTAAGATCTAATCTGGGTCGTTGATTGATCAACGAGAGGATTATAGGAGAAGGCTTGATGGGCACTTGGAGAACACATCGAGTGAAGAAAAGAAGATCGATCTTCTAAAGCAGAGCAACTACTAGAAAGAATTTTCAAGTGTCTTTTGCATTGAGGGGCAGAGATATTATCCAAAAGACGGAAGTTTTCCTGGGCCGAAGAGTACAAGACAGAGACGACGTCTAGAGCGCAGAGGGAGATCGAATTCATGCTAAAGAAAACATGTTTAAGGAGCAGGAAGTTGGAACCGGGGTGTGAGATCGGAGGCATAAAATAAAAGTTTATGGGCAGCAGAGGATCTGGAAGAGGAGCAACGTAGTCCCCAACAGAGGTGACAAAGAAACTGCGTAGGATTGATGCAGATCTGCGCAGAGGCTGATACAGAAGGGAAGCAAAGCCTCCTTCCAGCGAGATAAGGGTCAAATTCTTCCAGTGACAGGGTGAGATCATCTCACTATTTGTTTTTTCCAGTTTCTCTCTACATCGAATAACCAGTCGGGCTTCCAACGGTGTCATTGTGTTGTATCTATTTCTTGTTCAGTTTCTAGTTTCCGCTTATAAATTTAAGTACTTCATTGTTCTAATATCATTGTAATTTGTCTCCAAGTACTTGACTCCATCAAGGCGCTGGTCTTTCAAATAATCTAAATCTAATGATTGACCTTTCTAAATTAACCAAGTTGTTGGGTCACTCAGTTCTGTCTCCAGGACTAGTCGGTTACGACGAGTCTTTCCATCTTCACATTTCATAGGGACTACTTCCCATAGCTCATTGTAGGTAGACAGCTAGAATGAAGAGGTCAAGGTGTTGAAAAAACTAGGGCAGACTTATTAGATGATTTCTCTTATAATGGTAACTATTTGTGAGGAATTTTTATTTTCCTTAATTAGGTTCTTCTGGTACTTGATTATTGTTATGTGTTCTTCTTTATCAAACAGCGAATAAACCATAAAGAACAATGAGACAAAGGACACAAGATGTAGGTGATCTGCCAAGGCCAAAACCTCTCAACCCTGAGAGGAAAACCGACAAGAATTCTTCTTCTTATAGAATCTTCAATTGATGAATTCACCTAGACCCTTGACCAAGAACCCCTACAAGACCAAGTCAATGCTTCTTGTTTGAATAGCTTCTCCTTCCAACAACTTCGATATACTAAGCAATTACAACTACAACTTCGACTTCGACTTACACAGAAACTGCAACTTCGACTCGACAAAAAACTACAAATTTGACTTGGGCAAAAACTGTAACTTCAACTGCAACTTTTCTTTGCCTAGGTAGATTCTCTCTTCTAGAGAACTCAGCTTCCAAAATAACTCTTCTTGGTGACCTAACTTCACTTCTGCCACTCGGCTTCCCTGCAACAATATGTGCCCTAATTTATTTGCACGTGTGGAGAGAAGTAGCCCAAGAAAAAAATCCAAATAGCTCAACATTTCCTCCTTCCTTTGTCTTCCTCTTTTTCACAATTCTTCTAGTCCTTGTGATCGAACTCGTGTGTGAGAGTAAAGTATCTCCAAATCACGTCGAAGTCCTCTTTATAAAGGCATCTCCAAATCACGTCGAAGTCCTCTTTATAAAGGCTTCTTAATGGGTCGAATTGCTCCTTTAGGCCAACTTGTCTCCTCATGTAGGTCGACTTGATCTTTGTGCGATGACGAGGTCTTGGAGGGTCTTTTGACTATATTTTGACTCAAATAAATTTTCTTTACAATATGTAACATGCCCAAACGGGTCTTCAATACATGACAATGACTCAATTGACTTTATGACAATCCTAGAAGCACTCAATGGGAGCTTGACCTAAAATTAAATTTCTCTTGAGCATGAAACCTGTTACCCACCACTTTGTGCGTGATATCCCTAACAGAAAAAATTTCTCCAATATGGTCCTCATATGACATCCAACAGCCCCTTGCAGCCACAAACTAGCTCATTGTGCCATTTCTCCGCCACCTAACCCAACCATGTGGTCCCTCACCCATCTGTCTTAATCGTGTGTTTGAAGGTGGGCCTCCCGAACCTAAAGGTATGTCTTGACATTTGGAAATTTAGTATTCAGTTTGCTTATCATGGACACTTATGGATGGACATAGATTAATGGGGGTATTCGGTGGAAAGGGTAAGCTAGGTTTGTACTTTTGTCCCCTTGACCTATTTTGGATGTTACCCTTGGATCTTAGTTCCGTGGGATCTCCCTTGTTGACCATTTCGTTTTAGGGTGGTACTACTTAGGAAACCCCAATTTTGGTTTTGTGATCCCACTTCCTTGTCCACATACATCACTCCCCTTCTACTTATTATAATCCCATTCATCATCTCTACCACCTAGGTCCACATTTCCTCACTGGATACGCATAGGGTTAGCCTCCCCTTTCCCATGCCCCCACCTTGGGTAAGGCTTGGAATTATGCCCCAGATGTTAAATCAGCTGAAAAGAAAAAGTAAAAGCATAAATGGCCACATTCAACAGGAAAATGTACCACAAGATGCAAAAGATGGTTGGAAAAACATATTTAGCACGTGGGCAAAAGACAATACATGAGCTATGGCCATAACCCTAGTTCCATGGGCCCTACATCATCCTTTTTTATCATTCAGGAACCCATGATTGTCCCAACCCCCGGTGAGAAATGAACTGCCCTACCAGAAAGGGGGTATCCAGATATATCTTACACATCATGCTCTTATCCTTTGAGCCACAACGGGGCATCTCATGTACCATGATTGCTCCCGCCTATACATTATATACCTTGGTGTGGGCCTCCTTTCTTCTAGCTACCCTTGTACCATCATATGTGGCCTAGGATTGCCCCTTTCACTCCTTATTCCATTCACCCCTTTATCACACGCCACCATCATTTGAAGGATGTACCTTGGACACATTATCCCCTCTAAAGGTAGAAACCACCTAATAAGGTACTTGGTTAACCCCTTTTGGAGCTTGGAGACATTAGCACATGCCAAAACCTACTACGGAAGCGCATGCCATTATGAACTATCCACTTGTTGTCGATGGTTTGTAAGCTCTTTTACATGATTACTTTAATGACTATTGTGCTGGAAGGCTAGGGGACGCATTGGATCTTACGTAGGATTGCAGATGGTGACCATTCTAAGTTTGGCCTTCTTATATGGGGTCCTAACTCTCTAGAACGCTAAATTGGCATATGTAGGGTGTGTGTAGAGAGCAATGGGCCTCCACAGCAATAGACAGCACTCCGTGGATCCCCAGAAATGTTCAAAGATTGCCCGAGATCCACCTATTGGACGAGAAAGATGCACCTAGTACACCATGCTCAGTCGGCCTCACAGTTGCACCATACCCTTGGCAGGTGACCTGGGACTTGTACACTGATGTGGCATCGTTTATTCCATCATCTAAGCCCGTACAGATAGTCTACACTTATTTTCGACCTACTTGGAGACCCATAAGGTTATTGATGTGATCCCACTGTTGAGAAATCTAGGGCATAGTGATTATGTGATTTCTCTTCTATTAGTAACAGCTTGTGAGAGTTTTTTACTTCTTTATATTAGGATCTTCTTTTAGTTAGGTTATTAGTGTTCTTCTTCATCAAACAGTTACTAATGCATGAACCATAAAGAGACAAGAGACACAAAATATAGGTTATCAGCGAGGGCCAAAACCTCTCATTGAGAGGAAAACCCGAACAAATTCTTCTTATAGAGATTCCAATTGACAAATATCAAGATCAATACCCTAGACCTATCTGCCACTCCAAGACCAAGACACAAGATCCTTAGTCAACGATAGTCAACCTTCTGCTCCTTTCTCTTGTGAAAATTCCTAGATCTAACAGTCTGAGGAATCCTATTGCAACCATTTGAATCTACTTCACCTAGATTGTAAATTACATTACAAGCTTGTTTCAAATTTCTTCATGAAACATTGAAGTAAATTATTGAAGCATCCTACACCAATTAAATATGATTCTGAAACATAGAAACTGAGCAAGGAAAATAGAAACACATAGGACACAGTGATTTTTGGACAAATAGTCCGCAGGAAAACCCAATGCAAGAAAATCGGTGCAGCAGCTCTAAGGGTTTATCATTATTAATCAGTAGAAAAATTTAAATACATCACTAAATACCTCACAGGGTTATTCAATTACAAAGAGAAATACTGGAAGAAGCTTTGCGACTTTACCTCACACAATCACTGAGAAATCTTGGCTGATCTAGCCCCAAACTAACTGCCCCCCAGCTCTTCTGGCTGCCTATACGCAGTGTCTGCGTCAGCCCAGTGTCAAGTTCTCTGGGTGTTGCGTCACTTTTCTGGTTGGTCGATCTGCTGCCCAGGAAATTCAATTTCTGCCTCCCAATCTCACACCCCGGCTCCCAACTTCTGAAAATCGAATTCCTCTACAGATTTCGGACTCCTCTCTCTCCCTTTACGCTGGTTCTACGTGGCCCTTCTGGCGCTGTGTCAGCCTCTGTGTCAACGCTTCTGAATCAATGTATGCGACTGTCACATACATTGATCATGGGATTTTCGTTATTTTAGGGCTAATTGTTGCATGCATTTGCTGCTTCATTGTGGCATTATGTTTCTATATAGCATATCTCTATGTATGGGCCATGTTTGTTAAACGAATTTTCCTAGAAATCAAATTTATCTTGATAAGCCATCTTCATTTGCAAACAAAGCATAAATGCTTTAAGGTCACTCTCTTTTTTTCCCTAACGTTGAACGAACTTTCCCTTATAGCCTCCTTGAGCTAGAAACGAGATCCTTTCTCATAATTCTTCATGACTCCATATCCCCAAAGGAATTAGGCACAAACGGCCATAAGGTTATCAACTTAAAACCTCCTTTTCTTCAACTTCCCCCCACCCTCTTTCTAGGTCTAGCCATGTTGGGCCACCTTGGCCATCATTTTCCTGACAAAGTAGCCATGGAAAAAGTTCAATCTCCTAGCCTCTACTACGCTGATGTGTCCTCAAGGTCTTCTCCAAATTTGGAGAAATTCTGACAGTGGGATTGCGAGATATCCCAAGCCCTAGCTCTAGATCAAACTTTGCCCTAATGTTCCTAGGCTAGTACCTCATTGGATCAATTTGGCTACTAAATCAAGCATTTAGCTACTCGCATTGGTTGAACTAGCTTCACGCACTGCCTCATTTAGCCTTCTCTTTGCAAAACAATTTGGCCTCCTTTCTCTTCTGGCAATAATGGAATCTCGGTGAAGAATTTCTCCGACAGTTCTCTCCTCAAATTCTTTTTCGAAACCCCACTTCTAGTGTCTTTCACACTATCACTATGCCCTTGCAATCATTGCAATTTTGTGTCTCGAATGTGATTTCCAAGCACCCCATCAATTTTCTCTTATAATCTCACATTGAGAAACCAATTGCCACTATCTAACTCCAATCGATGGCTTAGATCATCTTGACACCATCAAGTTGTTGAAGAAAGTGTAACTAGGTCAGGTCTTCATAAATGTAATTCCGATCTTTGTACTTGTAAAGTAAAGCAAATATTATTTTTGTTGTTTATAACAATGAGTTTCTTGCTCATTGATTAGGTCAAGCACATATTTAAGTGCTTCTAGGAAATCAAAGAGTCAATGTATTTATTAAAGACCCTTATGGGCTTGTTACACTATGCAATAATATGTATTAGAGTCATAAGAAGACCTCCAAGCAAATTCATAAGCTTCCTCCAAGTGTTGGCACCATCAAAAGAAGCAATCCGAATTATATGGAGCAACCCGGCTTCAAGTCTTCATGTCAACCTAAAAGAAGGGCCTAAAAGAAGGAGACACGCTCCTATATAAGGAACCATTCGACCTCCTCAAAGTATAATCATAACATCTCTTAAATCAAGGAGAAAGAGGACAAGTAAAGGGTACGAAGAAGTCAAGGAAACAGGTCTCCAAGTGCAGCGAAGAAGGAAGTAAAGCACGCTTTTGGGAACTGTTCTAGGGCTAATTGTAGTCACACGTGCAAAGGCAAGAAGGCTATTATGCTGTCATATCAAGCTCTCCTATTGCAATCATAAAGGAGAAGTGTTTGGGCTAGAAAAGAGTGCCTATAAGGCCTCTCATTCAAGCAAGAAAGAAGGCTACACAATCGAAGGAAGAAGAAGGAATCTAACATAGTTTTTCTGAAGGTATTCCCTCACACGTGCAAAGAATTAAGGTTGTATTACCGCTGCTCTAAGTATGCAATCTTTGTGAACAAAGGAAGGCGCGGTTGGGAGGTGACAAGTTCATCTTCCTGCAGCTTCTCGATTGCACCTAGTTTTCCATGTTTCATGCTTAAAGAAGGTTATAGGCGACAAGCTCCCAGTTCAAACAATATTGCCAGAACTTGACAAGGAAGGAAAAATTATATTGGAACCGGAAGCAGTTATAGAAACAAGAACTCGACAGCTACGAAATCGATCAATTTCAGAGTACCTTATCAAGTGGAAGAACTTATCCGCTGAAGATTCCACATGGGAGGATGAGAATTTTATGCAGAAGTATCCTGAACTACTCAAGCGTTGAGGACAACACTTTTTTGAAGGAGAGGGGCATGTTGGGTCCCTATAATACTAGTGATTACCCCATTACTATTGTAGTTATACCCCTTATTTATATTGTTGTGCCCCCATTACCCCCATATTGTTATTAATGTGCCCATAGAATCCCTCTATTGTTATTTTTGTGGCTTTATATTATTATTGTTAGGTCGGCTGGATTATATTGTGGCTCCATAGACTCCTATATATAGAAAGGAGGTTTTGTCATTTGAATCATCCAAGAATTGTTCATTTATGTAATGTAAAGGAGGTTGCCCCCTCGAAGAGGCTGAATTCTAAGGCGTGGATCTCTCTTTTCTATCTTTTTGTGAGTTGGTTTCATAACACCATCTCCAACCATTCTAACAGAGCTCTGCAGCTTTCTCGATCTTGCCAACTTCTACCGCAGGTTCATGTTGGGATTTTCTCATATCACTTGGCCCTTGAGTCAAGTCACAAAGGGAGGAGCGAAAGCAAAATTATTTTCGTCTAAATCTCAACAGAAGGCATTCACAGAGTTGAAACATCGCCTATGCTCGGCACCAATGCTCGTATTACCATACTTGCAACAACCATTTGAGGTCAAGACAGGTGCCTCTAACTATGCTATTGGCGCAGTCCTTACGCAACGCGGGCATCCAGTGGCATATCACAGTGAGACACTTTCAGACACAGTCCGGAAGTATCCCACTTATGACAAAGAGATGTATTCCATTGTGCAGGCCTGCCAACGATGGAAGCATTGCATTTTGGGGAAGGAAATGGTCATCCACATAGACCACCGACCCCTGTAGTTCATACAGACCCAAGGGAAATTGCAGAATGATCGCCATCATAAGTGGTCCACATACCTGCAACAGTTCCATTTGAATATCAAGTATAAGAAGGGCAGCACCAATAATGTTGCAAATTGGCTCAGTCGACCATCTATCATGGCGTTAACCATCGTGCTCAACTCTTGTGGACACAAGACTTCTGATTAGCCACTTCTCTACAAAAGCGACCCAGAATTCAGCCACACATACCAGACACTCTTGGAGGGTCAGCATGTTCCAGATTTCCACCTCCAGGATGCCCTGTTATGCCACCTGGGTCACCTTCGTGTTCCTTCAAGCGAGCATGCCAAGATGATTTGGGAAGCACACTACAGTCGAGCTATTGGGCATTTCAGGGACGAGAAAACGGTGGCAGTGTTGTAGAAGTAATTCTATTGGCCAAATCTTTGACAAGATGTCGGGAAGTACATTAGATCATGCATTGCCTGCGCCATTGCCAAACAGACCATCAAGAAGCAAGGCCTATATACCCCTGTGCCTACCCCTAGTCAACCTTGGGAATCCATCTCCATGGATTACATGTCGGGCCTTCCTTCTACTAAGCATGGAAACGGCTGTGCTTTTGTGGTCGTTGACAAGTTCTCGAAGATGGCCATTATGGCGGCCTGCAAGAACAATATCACAATAGAAGCCACTGCTAAACTCTTCTTTGAACAAGTGTGGATACACTTTGGGATCCCATATTCTATCATCTCGGATCAGGACAGCAGGTTCCTCAGTACATTCTAGTCCAGTCTCTGGTCGATGTTGGACACCAAACTCACTAAGTCCATAGTCTTCCATCCCCAAATTGATGGCCAAACAGAGGTTGTCAACCGGATGATCGTACACATTCTGCGTATGTACAACTCAAAGCATCCACGCACATGGGATGAGAGCCTCCCTTATGTTCAGCACAGCTATAACCGGTCTCTCCATAGCTCGACTGGCCACGACCCTTTTCAGGTGGGCATGGGATTCCAGCCACTATGTCCCATTGATGTGGCCATGCCATTTGCAGCTACTCAGGCAGATTCGTCTCATGTCCAGTCCGAAACAAATAAGGCAAACAACTTCATTGTGCGCATCCAACATATTCACCAGCAGGTCCACGACATTCTGGAGAAATCAAATGCTAAGTACAAGCAGCGACATGATCAACATCGGGTGCCACACAAGTTTCAGGCGAGCGACAAACTCTAGTTTCATTTGCAAAAGGAACGCCTTACCGAAGCCTATCGGAAACTCAGACCACTCTGATATGGCCCTTACACCATTACCAAGGCTGTGGGAGCAATGCATTTGAGCTCAACATTCCCCCATTCCTTGGCCTGCACCCAGTGTTCAATGTGGACCGCCTTCGGCCATACTTTCCACCATTATTAGACACATTCGACACTGCATAACAGCTCACACCCATAGATTTAAATCCAAATTGCATGAAACAATCTACAACTGATCAGATCATGGACACACAGATCAAGAACACTCGCCAGCAGAAGACCCCACTATATCGAGTTGTCAAAGCAGCCCAACTCCTTCACCAGGGCAAGTGGCTCACCAGGGACGAAGTTTAGCAGAAGTTTCCTCATCTCAGGGAGGAACTCAACGCAATGGGGACCATTGCTTCCTAAGAGGGGAGGAATGATCCAAGTGGATATTGGTGGCCATCTGCCAATTCCACTTGGACCCCCACCATTGTTTCTTTTAGTTCTTCAGTTTCCTTAATTGTAGCACAATTTACTATTTTTAGCAGTTTTTCGGGCCCTGAACTTTCGGAGTCGTTTTGAAGCCCTAAATGACGTTTTTTGGGAAAACTAGGAGCAACATGGGTCTTTCTAACCCTCCGATAGATCTTTCTAACGAGGTATTGTGCACATGAAACGAAGATCGTATGATAAAGTTACGACCCCCGAGAAGTTGATGTACCAATTTACCCAAACGGGGCCCACAGTTTGGTGTTTCATCTCCTAGGGTTAGGTTTTTGGATGTTTAGGGTTTTCTATTGTTTATCAACAATAAATAGGCCTTTGAGCCTCATTGTAACACAGTTCAGAGGCTTGTAGCCACCACATCTCTTCTTAGAAATAAGCTACCATCGCCCTAACTAGTTTATTTCCATTTTTGTTTGTAAGCATATTTCAGTATTTTACAGTAATGAAATGAAGTATTATTTCTGTTGCATCTTTGTATGTATGGTTATATCTGTAATTTGTTGCGTTTTTGTTTAAATTCGGATCATTAATATATTTGTTGCAGGCGGGATATATTGTGTTCATTTGCTTGACCAACTATCAGTTTACTTTAACCAAAAAAATTTGCATATTTCTCCATAGTTTAACATTAGAGATTGAATTTTATTATTTTTTAATAATGTTTTAATATATTATTTGAAATTTGATTGGTTCATCTTTTACTTTGCAATGATTACATGTGTATCACAAAATTAGTTAGTTGTACCATCAAGTCTTTCATTGCACATGCTGTCATTAATTCACTATTTGAATTTCACTAGCGCCCAAATTTAGAACCGTCACCTCCATTAGTCTCTTCATTAGATGAGCTCAAGGGATTTCTCGCAAGGCACGTAATGGATAAATTGAGATGAATATTTCATGCTTTTATGAACTAGAAAATGTTGGCATCCTCCACCTCCATTAGTCTCTTCATTAGATGAGCACAAGGGATTTCTTGCAAGGCAAGTAATGGATAAATTGAGATGAAGATTTCATGCTTTTATGAACCATAAAATGTTGGTATTCTCGAATTGACAATAGCATGTAGGATGAAGGTATTTGTGGAATCCTCCTTATTTAGCAATTCATGTTCCTGGCCTTTCCGCATAACATTTTTACATTTTGTTTTTTCTTTGATGTATTTGATAGTGAATAAAAATTTTGTAACAAGGGGAACTTGCAACGATGATTTGAAATTCAAAATTATAGATTTGATATCCGAATATTTAAGTTACTCACCATACATTCGAGTCACTAATTTACATGCAGAGATAGAGTATTATTTAAAAGGTGATTTAAATAATTTAGAAAATATAATTTCAAAATTCATTATTATTAAATATGAAATTTATATTGTTTTCTATTTTGTTAATTATATAAATAACTAAATTTTAACATGCTAAGAAACATTGTATTATTTAAAATTTAGAAATCATATATTTCGTTTTAATATTAAATTTTTGTATGAAAAATAAATATTCGTAACTAACCAAACATATTTTAAATCAATCTAAATTATTGAATAATTAAATTTTTTTATAAAAACAAATATACTATTATTTTATAATTTTAAATGAAAAAAAAAAATAATAATAAATAAATTTTCATTCTTCATATTTCCCTATGTTATCTTTCCCTAAAATTTTCATTCTTCATATCTCCATGTGTTGTCTTTCCCTAATTTAAAAAATGTTCACATTTAAACCTCATTTTTAAAATGCCATAATCTTTTAAATTCATTTTAGATATTCTCTTTTCTATTACTAAGTCAAAACATTATTATACTTGAAAGATAAGAATTTATATTTAAAAAATAAATAAATTTAATAAAATAATAAATATGAAAGTCCCTCTGGCCGCTCATGGAAATCAAGGTAGTGGAATTGATATTTGTGTGGATGCAAACCTCATTTAGTGGAAACCTCAAAGTTCACGTGCTTTTTTTCCGCTCAGTTTTTAGTTATAAAATTAATGCACTTCATAATAACTTAAATAAAATGTTCATGAATAACCCCATATATATATATTTTAATTTGGAAAAAAAATTCATAAAAAACCCTCTATTATCATATAAAAATCCATTATTATTTAATATATATATAACATAATCTTATATATATATATATATATATAATCTTTTATATATATATATATATATATATATATCTTTTATATATATATAACATAATTGTCATCATAAATAACAAATCCATTATCTAATAAAAATCTATTGATGTTGGAAAACTATTTTAGTCACGAGTCTTTTCATGGTTGTATATAAGATATGAATGTGTTGTTTGTTGGGAAAGCTACTTTATTCCTGGAATATGTTTTATTGTTGTATATGGAAATTTTAAGTTAAAAATAAACATCATGAGCTTAATTAGATGGTATTTATATACTATTTTTAAGACTTCACTTTTAAAATTGAAATCCAGGAAAACAATTATAGAGATAATTTTGTTTTTGAAAAATTAATTGAGGTTTAAAATAAATTATAAATATATTTAATTATATAACCAAAAAAATATTATTTAAAAATAAATAATATTTTTAATAAAAAAAAATTATATTATTTAAAAATAAATAATATTTTTTAATAAAAAAAATTATATTATAAATTGATATTTAATATAATTGATTATATTTTGTGATAAATATTTAATATTTAATTGTGAAGTTATTTTGTTTAATAAATATTTGTTGTTTAGTTTTATAATTTACTGTATGTCATTTTAAAATAAATTTATATAAATTTAAAATTTGTTCACAAAGTTTAGATAGACAGTGATTGGTTGTTTTGTTAAGGCACTTCTTAATGTGAAATCACCGGTTTAATAGGGTGATATATTGGACATGATGAAGATGTAGTCCTACAAGCTTACAAAAAAAATAATCATTCATTTAATTTGGCTATATTTAAACTAGGCACTCGCTACTATGTAGCTTGTTATATAATCAAGATGATCAACCATTTAAAAACTTTATCGGACTTATGTTTGAATGGTGTTATGTAAGCACATTAAACATGAATTTTGATAATAATATTATAATACAATAAGATATACTAATATGTAAGGTAGTTACATGAGTAATTTAAGTCGTGTATATATAATTATATCATATTTTTTTTATTTAATGAGGTTATATTGATAGATGGATCCAATTATTATGTGATATTATGATATATCTTTGATACAAATATGTTGAAGTTATAACTTATGATTATGTGAAGCATTTGATTATTTCATTCATATTTTATGACATGCATGAGCATGCAATTTTTACTATTCAGAATGTGGTGATAACAATAATCTTATGTTCTTATGGTATGCAAGAGTAGGCATGTGGATTTTTTCTATGATATTATGATGTTATAACTAATGCAATAGTTGCATCTTGAGATGTGGTGATTGACAGGAAATATACCAATGAGCCAAGAGGGTCAAATTATTTGATGATCTTGTAGGAGCCCATACTTATGAGGGAGAAGGTGTAAACCATATAGGTTGGGGATAGACTCATTCAACACTACATATGCCAATGTTTATTTTGTCTTGTGTAACTCTTGATGGATAGCTCTTAAGGAGTTATGAGACCATCTTTAGGAGGTCGAATGCCTAGAATTGGATTGGGATGGTGAAGCCAGAAGTGGTGTAAGGACTTCAATTCTTGATGTTGTGTACCTTAGTTGGCTGTGGATGGAATTGGTCTAGCCTTGCAAGATGTTCAAAGTCATTGAGTACCGAGATCAGATGTCTGCCTTGGGGTTGATGACGTTTAAGCCATGGGGCAAGTCTTGGGGCTATGATATAAACCGGTGAGGCTTTATGTCTGGTTCCGAAAGTTGGGAAAAAGGACTTGAAGTTTCTTGGGATTTCCCTGGTGTTGTCTAACTTTCGATGGCTATCGGTATATTAGTTCAATAGAGGGAGTTGGACAAACATGGATAATAAATAAATAATTGATAATATAAATAAATAAAATAATAAATGAATATACTAACTTCGAGATGAAGTTCCTTAAAAAAGGGAAGTATATAATGTCTCATATTAATAAATAATAATAATGAAAAATGAAAAAATAATATATAAATAAAAAAAATAACAAATATAAAAAATATATATATAATAATAAATAAAATATTTACTAATGGAGAAAATATAATAATAAAATAATAAATAATAAATAAAATAAAATAAAAATAACTAAAAGTTGGCATGATGACACATGGATTGTGCACATGCGAACCCCTTTCCAATCCCCTTGCCATTTTTAGAATAGTTAGTTCTATTTAATGACAGAAAAGAGAGGTGATAAGCATTCATTAATTCACTCATTCTTTGAGGAAAGAAATGTTGCAAGACAAATGACACTGGCAGTAGTAAGTTGATTGAGGGCTCGGGCGTAACAAATGCAAGAAATATTTACGACAACATGTCTAAGGTTGGGTGGAGAGTCATCCCCAACACTTTCTTGTGCTTAGTAGGATCTGGATGGCATTACAACCTCAAATCACTAGTAAGATCTATTTTTCATTCTTCTCCCTATTGATACATTTTATTTGCTAATCTATATTTTGAAAATTCTTTTCCAATTAGTAGAAAATTTGTATCGATAACATGGTTGATATATTTAAGTTTTTAAATTTTAATTATGGGTTGTTACATATTCAAATTTTTTAAGCAATATGTCAACGAAAGTCATTGCCATTAGCATGCAAAGCCACCATTGTTATGACTTGGTTGCATTTAGGTCATAGAGTTTGCGTTGAACTTCGTCACAGGCTCCCAAAAGAATCCTTATGGAGATCCGACCACATAATCAAATACGGCCATAGTGATCAACACTCCACAATCTTAGCTTGGCTCTTCACTGTCACATAGCAAGTATATATATTGACTCTCGACTTGGTGGCCACGGCCTTCAGACTATGATTCTTTTTTACTTTAAATCTTGCCTCAACGTTGTTTGCAAAACAAACCATGTCTTTAGCTTACCACCATCTTGATAATGTTAATTAAATCACATCTCCATTGTCTCAGCGTTACAATCACCATTATTTCGAACCACATCTCGACATCTTCTAATTTCGTTGACTTGGCTTACTTGATAAGCAATATATGTCCATGTCTAAGCCATCATCGCCTCGACTTCATTGAATCTGATCGCAAGCCTTCAAGCCACCATTTGATAAACAATATATGTCTCACTTCTACCACTACCTCAGAGAACCACATCTACCACCATTACCAAACAAAGCTTGCCCCGAGCGAAAAGATATTCAATCAATGTTCCATCCTCAAACTGAGTCAGATGTGGTCAACTGTTCACAGTACCCGACATGTGATGATTTGTGTCCAAGACTTAACCATATCCTCATTCCTTAAACCTTATTTCATGACCCTTCATGGATGACTTAATGGAACTGTGTCATGGAGCCATGGCCTTATTTATCGTGCTTAGTTGTAACATATACCTTGATCCTTGGGTTAATGCCCTTAGAGGCTTAGTTATAAGTTCATACCCATGTGTCCTTTCAACTAACAAAGCCCAAAAGGCCACTGAGCCTACGCATGCCACATGTAATAATTTGTTTTACTAGGACCACACTAGTTAACGAGTGCACATGTTGTCGTGAATCCATCACTATATCTTCTAGAAGTTACACACTATTTAACGTTTTAGTGATGGAGGTTTCTCCCTACAGTTTTTGGCTTCCAATTAGCGATGATCTTCAAACGTGATCTGGATTTAAACAAGAATGCAACAAATTACAAAGATAACCATAAACACAAAGATGCAGCGGAAATAATACTTCATTTCATTAATGTAAAATACTGAAATATGCATACAAACAACAATGGAAATAGACCGGCTAGGGTGATGGTAGCTTATCTCTGAGAAGAGATGTGGCGGCTACATGCCTCTGAACTGTGTTACAATGAGACTTGAAAGCCTATTTATTGTTGAGAAACAATGGAAAACCCTTAACATCCCAAAACCTAACCCTAGAAGATGAAATTCCAAATTGTGAGCCCCGTTTTGGGTAAGTTGGTACATCAACTACTTGGGGTCGTAACTTTGGCACCTGATCTTTGTTTGACGCGTACAATAGCTCATTAGAAAGATCTATCCGAGCACTACAACTTTGGGGAGAGCAACATCGGTCCATGGACCGATGTTACTCCCAGTTTTCCCAAAAAACGTCGTTTAGGGCCTCAAAACAGCGCCGAAAGTTCAGGACTTGAAAGACTGCTAAAAATAGTAAGTTGTGCTACAATTAAGGAAACTGAAAAACTGAAAGAGACAATTGTGGGGGTCCAAATGGGATAGGTGGGTGGCCACCAACATCCACCTAGATCATTCCTCCCCCCTTAAGAAGCAATGGTCCCCATTGCATTGAGATCCTCCATGAGATGAGGAAGTTGCTGTTGAACTTGGTCCCCGGTGAGCTGTTCTACAATCTCTGACATGTCTAGTAATGGTGGGAAGCATGGTCAAGGGCGGTCCACATTGAACACTCGATGCAAGCGAAGGAATGGGGGAATACTGTGTGTAAACTTGTGTGGCGCCCAATGTTGAACATGTCGCTTCTTGTACTTGTCACTTTTCAGAATGGAGCGGTGATATATCGCCCCGCTAGGTAGAGGTGCTCTGGGAGTCAAATCAAATGAATACTTAACCTGACAGTGTAACGGTACCCATCTGGGTAAGGAGAAGATGTTCCTGTGTTCTTTCATGACTTTATCCTTTTGTTGTTGTTGCTGCGTGGAGGAACCCTTCGCGGGGGTCATAGATGTGGTGATGATCTTCCCCTTACTTTCGGAGCGAACTAGACAAAAAATGAATTTCCTAGTCTGGGAGATGAGCTTGTTGCCTTTCTTGGCAGTGATCAAGGAGGTGGCGGTAGGTGGGGCTACCTCCGGTATCCTGTATAATGAATTACCAGCGAGGCCTTGACTCATACACAACATGTTGCCTCCACAAGTATGGCTGGCCCAATAGTACATCACAAACATCCAGAGGTGTAGCATCACACAATACCTCGTCTGTTGGCGAACTTTGAGATCTCGTCCTTCATGAAGCCACCCGATATTGTACGGCTATGGGTGTGGTGTAGTCGGTAGGCCCAACCGCTTCACGACCTCTGCTGAAATGAGGTTCTTTTGGCTACCACGGTCGACAATGAATTGCAGTGGCAAACCCTTCAACCACATCTGTGAATGGAAAAGACGGTCCCCCTCCTCTAGGTCTTCGAGCTCATTCCTCTGGATCTTGGCGGTGGCAACAGTGACGCTAGGCTCTGCATCCATGATCTACTTCCCTATGCCATTCCCCTTGTCAGGTTCTGACTCAGGGTCGGAACATGCATCTAATTCTGAAGCCGTCAACTTGGCCACTAGCGACTGCTTGGTCCGACACTTACTTGTGTTATGAGTGGGACTTGTGGAACTCACACCACTTTCCTGTGTCCTCCTTCGACTTCGTGGTGTTGTTCTTTTCTTGCGCCTTCGACAGGTTGTCTTGGGTCACCCCGCCTTGGCTTTGTCCTTTGGTCTTCGGATTTGCAGATCCAAAGTCTCGCTTCTTTTGTTTGAACTTTTGCTCAATTTTGACAGCGTATCAGTACGTCATGTCGAGCGAGGAGATGTTCAGGAACTCCATCTCTTTCTGGATGTATCTGTGTAGGCAGTCGCGGTATTTGAGTACCAAATGTAGCTCAGAGTCCTTGATACCCAACTGTGTGCAAAGGGTATGAAAAATGTTTGTGAACTCCGGCACATCTTGCTCCATTTCCTGTCGCAGTGTGGTCCATTTGATGTATTTATCCTCATAGCTTTTGACAGGGTAGAACTGTTGCTTGACGACATCCCGAAATGAATCCCAAGTGGGTACGGCTGAAAATAGTGAGCCCGTACTTTTATTCTTCTGCTCACAGTAGGTTTCCCACCAGTTCTTAACGTGGGGGGCTGCTTTGAGAAGAGCAAAAACAATCTTTTCCCGACTCGAAAATTAATGAACAGAAAATTACCCATCTAGCAGATTTAACCATTTATGTACGGCATCTACGTCTATCTAACCCTCGAATATGGGGATTTCAAAATTAACTTGTACCTTAAACGGTGTGGCGTTTCCAGAGTAGCCGTTAGAAGTCGATGCGTCGCCTCTGGGTACCAGCTGAAGGATCTGCGCAAAGATATCCATCATCGTGTTCCTTTGCCGCTCGAGGGCTTCTTCAAGCAAGATTTTGATAGGATCTCCTGCCCCCTCGTCTTTCTTCTCATCTGCCATGGGAGGCCATCGGGATTTGTGAGGCTAGTCTTGCAAAGGTTCGACCAGTTCAAACCCTAACTCCTTATATCCCGACCTCGTTGGGGACATGCAAAGAAAAACAAAGAAAAAGCAGACCGCTCTAATACCACTGATCCGGATTTAAACAAGGACGCAACACATTATACAGAAAACCATAAACACAAAGATGCAGCGAAAATAATACTTCATTTCATTAATGTAAAACACTGAAATATGCTTACAAACAACAATGGAAATAGAACAACTAGGGCAATGGTAGCTTATCTCTGAGAAGAAATGTGGTGGCTACATGCCTCTGAACTATGTTACAATGAGGCTCGAAGGCCTATTTATTGTTGAGAAACAATGGAAAACCCTTAACATCCCAAAACCTAACCCTAGAAGATGAAACGCCAAATTGTGGACCCCATTTTGGGTAAGTTGGTACATCAACTTCCCAGGGTCATAACTTTGGCACCCAATCTTCGTTTGACACGTACAATAGCTCGTTAGAAAGATCTATCCGAGCACTACAACTTTGGGAAGAGCAACACCTGAAACCAGGATTGGTGTTGCTCCCAGTTTTCCCAAAGAACATCGTTTAGGGCCTCAAAACGGCTCTGGAAGTTCGGGACCCGAAAAATTGCTAAAAATAGTAAGTTGTGCTACAATCAAGGAAACTGAAAAACTGAAAGAGACAGTTGTGGGGGTCCAAATGGGATAGGTGGGTGGCCACCAACATCCACCTGGATCAAAACAACCATAACTTCTCATCCGG
The DNA here is from genome assembly GCA_031772625.1 of Pinus tabuliformis. NCBI lineage: Eukaryota > Viridiplantae > Streptophyta > Pinopsida > Pinales > Pinaceae > Pinus > Pinus tabuliformis. Next base: position 714,927,020 of record CM062812.1, on the reverse strand, counting down.
GAGGAGTTTCTTAAATTAGAATATACCATTGGAAAAGTATCAATGAGACCTACACAGCCATGTTGTTTGTAGAATCTTTTAAATATCAAAACTACTTCAGAAACTTAAATAACCTCAAGCACCGCCAACTTTCTTGATGAAAACTTGTAAGAGGTTTATATGTCATATCGAGTCCTACTACTTCCTGTAGGCGTCATGAGTGATACGATTGTAGCCTTAGACATTCTTAGGTCCCTACTACTTTAGACATCATGAGTGCTATGACTTCATAGAGAGTCCTATTGCTTCTTTTAGACATTGTCAGTGATACCGCTACATCCTTAGGTGCAAATATTTCTGAATCTCTTTTAACATAAAACTAAGTTGAATGCAATTGAGTCACAAATATTGTGTATAGGGAGGGACAAAACAAAAGTATAACATTGTAATAATAACCATCGAATATAAATTATTACCATCCAAGTTTGGTAATTGTGAGAATGAATAAGTAATCTGCTAACTCATTTGAATGTTTGAAATGAATCCAAAACCATTTGATCATAGAGATTCAATACCTCCCCTCTCACATAGAAGGGGCTCCATACGCACCATATTCAAACATGCTCTATTTGCATGATAACACCCCATCCTAACTAATAAACTAAAACTTTATAGATAACATTAAGTATTATTCTCTAAAAACATCTAGAAACTAAAATGAAATGGATAACATGACAACACCCCATCCTAACTAATAAACTAAAACTTTATAGATAGCATTAAGTACGATTCTCTAAAAAGATCTAGTAACTAAAAAGAAATGGATAACAAATCAACAAAGGAGTTGTAACTACAAGTTTATTTATTAATATTATGAATGCTTCTAAAAACTAGACACCTTTATAATAACTAGTATGGTGGCTTGGATGGTACGCATCATGATAATCGTATGCACCAAATAATGAATGCCTAGACGGTACATGACTATTATCATGGTAATTCAAGATATTAGTACTTAGATATGTTACCTTGTTTTTGTTATTATTGCCCATAAACAGTGGAACTCGTCATGTATACTAACATGCCAGCTAAGTTCCAATGTTCCATGTATCATTGACATATTGTCAACACTACTATATATCAAGCAATTTTGCGTGTGTTGATATTATTGGTGTAAAATGTTACTCTACTTCCAACATACCAAAATATTTTAGATAAATATTGTAAATCAAAAGGAAAATATCACCTTGCTAACTGCAATAACAATTTATAACCTTATTTTTGGCCTTTGAGAAAAATTGAAAGGGATTGAGCCTTAAAGAGTTTGTCACCTTGTGTCCCACCAATAATACTAAATTCTTAATATAAAAGTTGCCATTTTGTTTTTGTTTTTTTCATTTGTATCTTTTTGCTTAAAATGTTAACAGTCTCATTAATTATTTGACAATTGGTTCCAACTCAATTCGGAGATAGCAAAATTTCATATCTCATTCAAATTTTATATTTTTATGCATTGACAAGATTGCAATGTTTCCATTTAACCAACAACACCAAAATTGTTGATTTTCTAGTTCTAATTAGACAAACACAATTTTTTGCATCTAGTAATTACTTCGAACAATTTATGATTACTTTAGGACACCCCAAAAAATCATTAAGCAATCACACAAAATTCAATTGGTCAAATATTGACTGTTTTAGAAATTTGAGTCCTTGGAAACTTCAACGTCTTCCTCAAATTACTTCCCATGTGTGAGAGAGATGTCAGTGATGAATGTGTGAAAACAGAAGTTCATCTGTCTTTTTATAGTGATTTTAGGGTGCCCAAGAGACGCGTCTCTCTTTGCAAAAAAAAATTAAAATTAAATTAAATTAAATTTTTCTAATTTTAAATTTAAATTCTTTCTTTTAACTTCTGTATCTGGAAAACCTCCCACAACTATCCAAAAATTCAACAAAAATTTCCAAGTACTTTCTAGTAGGTTGCACTAATTGTTAAATTCCTTTGTTACAACATTAATAAATACTAAAAATTTGTAATTAACTCAAACAAAATCATTGACTAGACATACTAAGTATAGTTAAATAGTTAGATATAGCAAATTTATTAAAATTAGGTGTTCATTGATGTCCCGGAAGATAAAGGCAAAAGCTAGAGTAAAGGATCAATGGTGTGCTACTAATGATATCGATTATCATCCCTATATAGGTGGCAATTTTGTTAAATGTAGTTGTTGTGGCCTAATATTTTTGGGGATTTTAGAAACCATTTAAATACTCCGTGCACAAATCAGTTCACAACCCACACTAATCACAGTTCTAGTTCTGATGACTTTGCTCATGATTATAAATCATGATTATTATATTTGTGATGTGATGTATATCAGCCTTACAAGATCTGATAAAAATAAAATAATCGAGAATCAATAAATAATGTATCACTTGATCGCATATTTTACTTCTTATATATTAATTTTATTTTCTAATTTATCTCTATATATGTCAATGAAATTGCTGATTTTTTTTATGATGTCTGGAAAATCACAATTTTTTTCTTTTACCGATTTTTCCTTATTTGAAAAAAATAATATAGTTTATATTTTGTAATATGTACCACGATTTGCCAACTTTTTCAACACTATAAGATATAGATATATATAGATATATATATATATATATATTCCTTTTTGAAAATAGCCAAAATAATAATCTATCATAATCTCCTTGGAATTTTCCAATTTTTTTCTTTTACCGATTTTTCCTTATTTGAAAAAAAATAATATAGTTTATATTTTGTAATATGTACCACGATTTGCCAACTTTTTCAACACTATATATATATATATATATATATATTCCTTTTTGAAGATGGCCAAAATCATAATCTCCTTGGAATTTTCAAAAACAAGCTTACCGTAGTTGGAAGGGTGGCATTATAAAAATGATTATTACAAAAGTATGTAACCTGGCCATTAATACACATTTGTCAGTTAGTTAACTTTTCGCTGTGATGTCTGAAGTGTCAATTTGATCTTCACAGCGCCATTGCAAATGAAATAAATGACACGATAATTACTAGGCCAAATAGTACAGATCAGTTCTAGATACAATCTAAGAATAATTTAAATAAAATATTATTTAGAACAAATTTATATACAATCTGCCTTGAACCACCATATTGTTAAACAATTTTACCACACAACTACAACGTCACTGTCAAAAACCTATGGATGCTCATGGGTATTTCTTATATGATCGATCAAATGACTAGTAATTATGATACGACTTCATTCCAGTTGTGGACTGGCAAAGCTAATTCCAGTTAGCACATAAAAACCTGAATCAAGTGTCTCCAAGCAGCGTTGAATCAAGTGTCTCCAAGCAGCGTTTTATGCCTTCCCTTTTCATGACACAGAGTGCAATACTCGAATACTAGAAAACCGAGCAAATTCCAAGCAAGATAATTAGGCTCAGAGAAATCAACCTCTCCGTAACTTCTTTTTAAAAATCTTCGTTTTCTTCTGAGCTTGGCGTTTTCCTGTTAACTTCATCTTCTTTTGTGCATGCCACATTGGGTTAACGATTGCAGCTATCTTTTCTATTTTCTTTCTCTTGTCTCGTGTTGACTTCACATTCTGTCTCACTAAATTGTAAGCTTGTACAAAACTTTCAACCCCCATGATGTCTTTCATGTGACATAGAACATCATCTGCCAATAGCTTCAAGTCCCCTGTATAAAGGATTAAATAACCAAGAAATTAATGTAAGCTACTCAACCTCTTCAAAAAAAGCAAAGAGTTATCCAACCATCCTCATTAATACTACCATGTAAAAATCAAAAGTCTCATTTTCCTCACCAGAAATCACCTTCCCTGCAAAACCCTCTGTGATTTTATACAGTGGTAGCAATATTGTTGCTCCATGGCTTTGAATTCCTTCATGACCCATTTGCAAAGAAATGGCTTTATACCACTCAAATATGGACTTTGTCTGCAAACAGGTTAGTGTTAGGATCCAACGCCCAAGAAGTAAAATCTAAGAATCAAATGTCAATAAATGTCGTACATATGTATATATAACAGACTATATGTTGGAAAGTGCAATTGATCATACCTGTACATCCCGCACTTTAAGTGAAACCTTTCCCAACTTCTTGAAGATGGGTTCGAGTAGTGATATTTTGAGGTCCTGATTGAAATCTTCATTTACTTCAAAATTGGAAACATCTCCACATTGCCTACTAACCAAATAGGTGCAAACCTCTCTGCATGCTTTTGAACCAAGCAATGAAAATGCTTTCAAGATACGTGATTGATTGCTAGCATCAAGGGTGAAAAAGAAATCACTTAGATCAGTTTCCTGTCTGCTTTTCACAAAGGAATACAGTGCACAGGTTGCATATATAAGATTCTTCACAACTACATCACTCGTGCCTTCATCAAGAAGATCTGTATCAAGTTGGTGACAAAAGTAAGCAGCTAATAAGAGGAGTCTGCTAGGCTGCAAAAGCATTGCAGTTTTTCCGCTTGAAATGTTTGTCTGATTCCCTGTATTTATTTCAGATGCGGAAACAGAAAAGTATGTAGCTATAAGACGTCCACCATGCATTTCGTAACCACATGTGTGGATGAACCAGAAGTGAACAAATTAAATCCCATATTTCCTGCACAAACAGTCGTTAAGAAAAACTAGGTGAACAAATTTCACTGTCTAAATAAAACAAATCTTGCAAAAGTATTCAGAAAGATATAAAGGAATTCGATTCATTTTTAATTTTTTGCTATGCAACAGCACAAAGATTGAGAACCAAGATGTGAGTTTGATCTAATTAATCAAAACAGCAATGAAGGATGTAACCAAACAGGTTAAATATTGTGAAACTTTAGTTTTTCCTTCAATGTATATGGTCAAAGGAATCACTGTTAACAAAATACAGGGCAATCATGCTATTCAACGCAAATCTATGTTGCCAGGAAACGTGGGTGCGGGGACGGGGACGGCATTTTTGGAAACAGGGTGCGTGGGTTCGTCGGGTAATATAATAATATTAAATTTTAATAATTATACTTTATAAATTATAAATTTAAAATTAATAATATATATGAAATTTGAATTTGTATATTTTTTCAACTTTAAACAAGAAAACTTTATTGATAATCATTTAAAGTTTAAACATACACATCATTGAACATTCAACATTGACATTGAAATTTCAAAATTTATCACCAAAAAACTGTTCTTTTGAATCTTTTCCGTGTAACCATGACACTATGACAGCTATGTGAGAGAGCTCAAGGCTACTACTAACACTGAAAATTCAAAATACATACTAGGATAAATGCTAGACTCAGTTATTTTGGTGAAACTTGGGACAGATTTTGTCACACACAGGCTTTAAAATAACTATGCAGCTTAGGTTCATTTGCAAGGATGCCTATCAATGAATCAGGTTGTGGTCGTACAGACCCTTCCTCCTACACAACCAAGGAGTGTTAGCATTTCTGCCTCCTGCTCTAATTTCAAGACAGCTTCTCTCCTTATTGAAATTGCTCATTCTGGCTGGAGCTTGAGCTTGTAACTTTGCTTTGAATGTTTAGTCTCCCCCATATAAAAACACAATTTTTTCATAGGAGATTCTTCTCAACCTGATAGTGGTCTAGAATTTTCTTGATGTCTAATCATCCACCTGCCCCATGCATGGTGTGCTCTGTGGTAAAGCAATCCCAAAAACAGTGGCAGCCTTACCCTTCCACAAAACACGCTTATCAGTCTTTGTTTCCCAATAAAATGCACAGCAGCCATCTGATGGCTTGAGGGATAGTTTGTCTTTGAGTGCGAAGCTCTGCCTGAATATTAATTATCTAAACATAAAACATCTTCGCAGTTTTTAGAGATTACTTGGTGTACAAGTCTGTAGAGACCATATATGATTTAGGCATATTTTCCTAGTTTTAATCTTAACATGATGTTATCAGAATGTTGTGAGAAATTGGCAGATTTTGATACTTAATTTAGCCATTGTCTAAAATAGCCCTTGCCATTTAACAGCATCAGCTGATTACAGCTTATGGCTTATGGCTGGTCTCAATCCTACTTTCTATTTGACCGAAAATGTTTGAACCTGTATGTGTGCATTTACAGTTTATAATTTGATGGTTATTTGGCTCGGGAATGAATGTTTCATTCCAAATTGATTTACAAGGATTCTTAAAAAACAAGACTTGTAAAAAACTTTAAAAACCGGGTGCGGGTACTCGTGCAACACAGGTTTTGATGGTAAGGACCGTGGAAGAATGTTTCATTCCAAATTGATTTACAAGAATTGATTTAGGGTTTTTTAGGTTTTGTTATAAGTTTTACCTTTGTTATAAGTTATTTCTTAAATTTCAATAAAAAAAAATTATTTGAAAATTAAATTTTTAATATAGTTTTTTTTATGAAGAACCCGAAGAACCCAAAGAACCCAACCCGAAGAACCCAAGAACCCAAGCACCCGAAGAACCCAAGAACCTATTAAAGGAAAAGAACCCAATTTGTTTTTTTGAAGAACCCGGTTCTTCTGGGTTCGTCTGGGAAGAACCTGTACACGAATCCGGTACTTGGGTGCGGGAACCTGGGACGGGTTCGAGAACCCCACCCCCGGGTGCGGGTACCCGTGCAACACAGACGCAAATTCAAAAAGGGCCTTTTGAGGAACAGGTTTCAAAAATTGACTTCCTATTCATGCACTCTGCATCAAATTATTTTGTTTATACTTGAATCCTTGAAAGTTTCCTCTGATTATGAATAACTGGGAGCGATAATATTGTTACCAGAAATTGTGTTCGTAAAATATTACTACTAGCAATCAAGGTAGTCTCTACAAGCGGGTAGCACTAGGAGTCCCAGTGCTACAAGAGAACGTTCCTAGAAGTCTCACTCCTGCTCTAGAAGAGAACTGGTGACATGCAGTATGTGTGCCCTTGGGAGTGCACTCTTGAGAAATTCAGAATGGGATCATTTTTGGGAGCACATACCTGACCTGTGGATTTGCAGTCCCCAAAGAATTTTAGGAGCATGCTCCCTGAAGTGCTCCAAGGAACTATCATGCAATTTGTGCAATCCGAGGTGCACTCACGAGACTGCTCTTAGGATTTGTATAAAGAAATCAGTTTAAAGTTTTCTTTCGAATGTTGGGTCCTAAGGGAAGGCCCTGATAGGTCCCTCACCCTCAAGGAAGAGGGTTAGACACCCTGAAACACCTACAACTTCATCCACAATGTAAAGAAATGGGTTGAATGTAGATCAACAGATAGCTTGGTTCATGTGCACTACAACTTATGAATTGGGATGACAATCCAAAGGATAATTTGGAAGGGTTGGAGGCCACTATTATTATTGGCTGATGATTGTGTTAAAATGCCAGACCCATCCCCTGGTACCAACAACATACCAGTAGCTTCAATTAATGTGTAAAGGCGAAACAATCAACAAGTATATTACCATCATAATCGCAGGGGATACTTACATGTTTTGGTAGGCCATCTGCAATTGATCGACATAGAGCAGCAATTGCTCATATTGCAGGATGCTACAACAGTATAATTTTTTTTTTCCTAATTTCATTTCTTTACTTGTTAGAGACTTCAATACAGTTCAACAATTCAGTTTCGATTTTGTAAATTAGGCACATGTCCTATTTGGCAAAGCATTATTCTATGCATGTTATAACTCTGACTCATGATGGCAACAGTAGCAAACAGACATTCAGCATGTTAATTGAATTAACATTTTAGGTGATCCCACTTTACAAACCAAGTTCCTTCCTTCATTCAAAAGAAATCAGTTGAAACCAGCCTGGCAATATGCTAGAGATCAAAAGTAAACATAATACATTAGTAACTAAGACTAATGAATGGCATGATATAATTAGCTTGAAAAGAAATTAATAAAAAATTCCAAAAAGACTAGTGCAGCATGCTAACATTTTGCTTAAGTTAAGCCATACCTCAATGTCTTTGTGCAAAGAAATCTCAGGAAACTGAAGCATTAATTTTTCCAACATTAAAAGTGAATAATATGCCTCTTTCCAGAAAGCTAACATGTCCTCCTCGCCAACTTCTGGTTTTCCATCTCCATCAGCAGTGAGTGCACATTTTAAGATGTGTATTACTCTAGGTTTTACATCTTCTATGTGTGCCTGAAAACTTGTCTTCATGACTTCAATCAAGAGACCTAACACCTGCATAATGATAAAAAACAAATGCGTCACCAATTAAAAGAAACCAAATTCCTTAAACAAAGCTGTTTCTGCTCTAGTAAACTACATATCAACATCCTTCTGTCAACTTGCTTTCAAAACCATATCTCAATCATTATGAGAACATGGAAGACTGGTTTCCTGACATTATTAGTTTTAGAGAATAGAGAGCCACTACACCTGCGCCGCTGGACGCCATAGCTGCTGCTTCTCACTCGTATACCAAGAAAGACTGAATACTAGCATCCTTTGCAATGGTCGCTGACTTACACGTCTGATCAAAACTTTCAAAACTGTTCCTACCATAGCTCGAACTTGATTGTCACTATCATTAACCAGGCAAGTCACCAGAGGTAGGAAAAATGTCTCTGCTTGCTCATCTACCACATTACTTGGAAATTTCAAAATAATCACATGCAACATCTCCAGTACAGCTTCCCTGCCACTTGTATGTTCATAGCTGCAACAAACGCAGTTAAAAGAAGAAAATTTATATTCAGCACACATAACAATAAACTGGATGATTGGTAATAAATTAATGACTCCTTACCTAAGGTTTGCAACTAAGAAATCCAAGTGTTGTTGCAGTCGCTTGGCACCAAGAGGGTAGTCAAGAAGAAACTGTAAAATAAGTTGACTACATTGCTGGCGAATCAGAAGAGCTTGACTAGTTACCATCAAGCGTGCTACTCTAGTGACCAAATCAAACAGATCTGGAACCAGCAGCTTCCGCCTAACAATTGCCTTCAAAAGTGATAGTGCAATGGTAGTTGAGATACTCTCTAAATCGATAAAGAGTGGGCATTGGAGAAGCATCTTTAATTGATCATTTGAGATGGTTGTATTTGCATGTCTCAAAAGCATAACAAGTAAATTAACAGAAGACTGCATTAAGGGACTGTCACTCTTTCCTGATCTAAGGACCATATTAAAAACTGAGAAGGTAATATTGCTACTGTGAATATCAATAGATGGAAGGGGAAGTCTCAATAGACAAGCCAGACATTTCACAGAATGTGATATAACTCCTTCATACTTAGATTTCAGACAGTGCCCCAGTAGTTCTATAAAAGGATCTAACATCACTATTAAATATTGATCACTCTTATCTACTTTGAGTTTTTTCAGATAGTTCTCAAGAAGTCTCAGTGCAAACACTGAAATTAGATACCTATTGGGTGTATCTAGCTTATCATCTGCAGGTCCCTCCATTGAATTTTTATATGAGCCCGATGATATTGAAGATGCTAGGCCAGGTTTAATAAACAAAGCAGTCTTCCTACCCATCTTTTCTTCCCCAATACCATCCTCAATCAATCCGTATACAAAAACAAACAAATCTGTCTGACTTAGTGATGCATTAGCCTGAAGACCGGTTGCTAAATAGCGTAGCATGGACTCAATCTTAACTTTTTCTTTTGGTGTAAGTGTTCTATGAAGATTGTGTCTAACAGGTACCAGCAATGTACTAGCATGTGCAGAGAAAGTAATACTACGAGCAATTAACTGCAAACTTTCAAAAGATTTGGTACTCCTTGTCTCCTTCATTTTGAAGGCAATTTTTTCAACTTCCTTTTCTTCAGCAACCTCTCCCATAATATCATTTTCTGCAACTTCTAGAAGCTGTTGCACACAATAATCAATATCTCCAATGTCCAGGGAAGATGAAACTTTCAATAGGATGAAATTGACTGTATAGCCTAAAACATGCAATTCATATCCCCTTGTTAATGTTGTCTGTAGTGTTTTTACAATGAACTGCAAATACTGCGGTCCTAATTCCTTGGCACATGCAGCTAAGCAAGCCCTCGCCTCATCTCTTACAGAATGAGGGCGACTCTTCAGTAGATTTGCAATTTGCTGTATAATACGAGGAAGCTCTGACTCCATTGTTTCCAAAGGCATAAGTTTCAATAACTTCACTGCAACACGACTAACTGAAATATTAACCACATTTGAGGGAGATATCATCAACTTATTTATCTCAGGTAGAACACACTTTTGCAGACGTTCTTGTATTTCAGGGGAAAGAATATTTTTGTTCTCACCATTCCTCCTCAACCCCATATCTGGCTTATCAAATGCTGTTTCACCAATCTCTATTTGATGATCATGTTTTTCTGGTTCTACAGTTGAGGGCATTCCATCAATAAAATGAAACTTATCTAATATAGAGCAAATCAGCCGTATAAGTATATTTCTATTATCTTCCTTGGAAGCCATCATTCGAAATGCTCTCATCAATAAACTGAAGTAAGAGTGCCATCTTATGTGACCAGCAATACAAGCAAGGGTTTCTATGCAAGAATTCACAACATTTCCCTCCCTGTCAACTTTGGCCTCAAACAACAAACTGAAAAAGAGTGGCACAAATATTTGCATGAGATTTCCCTGCATAACATTCCATATACACTAGAAATGTCAATACATTGCAGCAGGGTATGATCAGAAAAGGATAGAGCAAAGACTAACAATATCTCACTCCAATGTCACCCACAGATATAAACATATAAATGCATACTGACTCAAACATTATATCTTACCTCAGATAGATTTCCAGCATCCAGGATATTTCTAAACCGAGTCATTGCTCTTGATCTCCTATGGTTCTGCATAAGTAAAGAAACTCCAGTCAACATCTAGACTAATTTCAGCACAAGGAAGAACTGGAAAGGAAAGGCATGCTATCGAACCTGAATGTGAAGAACGTTGTTGAAGAAGTCCACTTCTACATCCGTGCTGGAAAGAGGCTTGCATTCATTCAAAGTTGCAATACCAGAAAGGCTAAGTACCATTGAACGCAGTAAAGCCACCCATTCCTATAGATACATTTAACAATGTTAAATGGTGTGCTTACCTATAAAATATTTAATATGGTGACATACAAATTTACAATAAGTAATAAAAAAAATACCCTTTGGATGGAGGTCTCTGAACTCGTTATACCCTTCTTCACATGTGCAAGAAAAAAATTATAAATGACATGCTTAACAGAGACTTTAGACCAATTTCCACAGCAATCATTGATGCAAGAATCAAGCAGTCCTTGCTTCACTGTGTTTATATGATTAGGTTTCTTCTCACTTTTCAGGTCATCTTGAAAATCATCCTGCTGCATTACCTCTTCACTTTCTAATACAGAGGCGGAAAATTGAATAAAAGAAAGCAGACAACTGGAGGCACTATGCCTGAGTGAGAGGTCTTCTGATGACATGTCATACACACAATGTGAGAGAATAAGCAAGGTATATGGCTTGCCTATCTGGGAGAATAATTGAGGAGATATTTTCTCATAAGCAGCAAGCCTCTTATCATAATCAGATTCTCCAACTGTAGATACTGATATTGCATTTAAATCACCTACCAGTTTTGCCTGCAAGGAAGCATCAAGAATTCAGGTCAATGATTAATAACATACTTTGCCAATATAACCAATGAATTCACTGTAAACTAACATCACGGGACATTAAACAATATCAAACTCTGGTTCAACAAAACCAAACAAGAACGGCTAACTTACAGGCAAGGCCAAGGAAGAGTCAACTTTTGAAAGCCCTTTCAGGATATCACAAATAGCCACTCGAATATCCAATGGTGATGAAGTTAGCAATGAACTGAACATAGTTAGCATTTTAAGAACACTACTGTCACCCAGAGCTGGCAAAATCTCTTTCAGAACACATAGAATCTCTATAAAATGCTCTGCAAATCACATTAACTACAATATGTTAAAAAATGTCAATTATGGCACATTAATAAACATCAAATCTGAAATATAGCTGCAATCTCTGTAAATTACTTTTGCCCATGCCATTTACTCACCATTCTTGCTGACCTTTTTGACATCAAGGAATGGTAACAAACAATCAACAAATTGATTCACTACTTCTGAACGTGTTGCATATTTTCCCAACAATTTAAAAATTCTTAGTTCACGCTTCCCAGGACCTGTGATACGTTTCCTGATAATGAAAAACCAGAAGGTCAAAAGTTGACAATTTATATGGAATCTGACAGAAGACTGTTTCTGAGTAGTACATGCTATTTACACGTAACATAAAACTTCAGTGATAACATAATGAGAGATCAGAGAGGATGATTTTCTAATATTCTGGAAGCAAATTAAAGCCAGATCAGAATTTTAACCAAGAAATCACAAAATAAAGAAGAAAGCATGGGAAGAAGGCAAGGAAAGAAGACAAAGCAACAGAGAGGAAAAACAGTAGACAAAAAGTCCTACAGAAAAGTTGTAGATCATAGGCTTTATCAAATAGATGTTAGTACTAGCAACAAGCAAGTGAAGAACTTCACAGAATAGGAAGTCTTTCCTCGGGTCACTTAACTCTTTTGGGATACGAGAAACAACTTTGACAAATTTCTTCATCTCAAGGCAGCTCTAACCACTTAAGAACCTTGAAGTAAATATTTGAAGAATTTTGCAACACAAACTCAGCAATGCATACAACTTAAAGGAGACAGGATAATACAGAATATCAATTTAAAACATAAAACGTAGCAGAAAAAATAGACAGCGACAAAGGAATTCCAAATCCAACAAGTTACTACCTCTTGCTCTCCCGACGAAGTTGAACCAAATTCTGCATACTTGTGAAGAGTATATCAAGATGTGGTAAAAGAATTTCCTGCAGCAAAACATTCTCTTGATCTTCATCATTTCCATCCTCCAAATTCAGAAGGTTCTCAACGAAACTCAGAATAGCTGAAACCATCGCTTCGGACACACTTTTAACAGACAGAATCGACAGAATATTGGGGACAAGTGATTTCTCTCTCTGAAGAAATGAAGCAAGCTTTAAGCTTTTACTCATTTCCAGAAAACAAATAAACAATGAGCTAGGTGTTTTGTTGCTCCCACTTTCTTGTGTAAACTTCTCAACCAATGGTTTTACTGCTGTAAAAAATATATTCCAAAAATTTGAACCATAATCAATAGAATCATATTTATTCAGCACAATGGAAATAACCTTGAGACATAATGATCTCAAGTCTTTCATTCCACTAAGAAACAATGCTGGGTTCTTATCTTTCCCCCCATGCCTCATAGTGACACTTCTAATCTGAACCCCACTGGCAACTAACATGGGTGATGCCGATATATTCTCCAATTTCTGCACAGAAAAATCTGCAATGAGGAAGTTATCTGCCTCAGACATCTTCGAGTCCACTGAATAAGGTTGCTTTTGCTCCCCAGTTATGTCGGTATCACTTACCTTTTCTAACATTGCTACATTGGGCATCTCATAGTCAGCAGGAGTTTCAACCCCCTGTGTACTATTGTGATTGAAGATGGCATCCTTCTGATGTTCTAAACTTAATGCACAGGATTCTAATATACGAAGGACAAATGCTAATAATGGGAGAAGATAAGGCACCATTCTTGCTTCATCAAAGGTCTCCAAAACATCCTTCACTACATGCAAAAATCCTGATTTCTTTTTGTATGGCAAAGTAGCAACTCCTTCGATACTAATCAAATTAATGAAATCCATTGATGTGCCTTGTTCTATAGCAGCTTCCCAAGAATATTTTGATCCACAGATTGAGGTATGCTCATCAATAAATGCATTTTGAAGAGATTTCAAAAGCAAAATGAAAAAGGGAGCCAACTCATTCACTTCAAGCTGTGCCAAAAACCACAGAACTGCCTTCCTTTGGAGAACTCCTGCAGACTGGACAATAAAATAACATGATGAGCTTTGGTGAAGCCTTGAAAACAAAACGAATCATCTTTAATCCAAGATTCTATTCTAAAATAATTCATCAGATATTTGTCAAAGCAATAAGTTAAATGTATATTTGTTTAATTTAAAAGTATATACATACCTTCCTTGCAAGTTGCACGTAAAGATGCACAAAAAAAAATTAATGCAATTCATAGTACAATAAAAATTCCAAGGAAATTAAAAAATATGATCATATAAGCAAGCAGTCAGAAGTAAGTGTCATATTATTTAAAGCAGCCAATGTTATGCAAACAGAGGAAGTCAAAAACAAGTCTTGATCGGGGCATAAAAAATGAAAAGCTGGGACCTGCAACTGAGTTGCTATGTCACGTTAACAAAGTGCTATATTATTCTGTCTCTAAAGAACATGGAAAGATTGTGTGGACGATGGGGACATGGCTTGGAAATCACAAAATGGAATGCACCGCTGAATCCATGCACAAGGAGCTTAGCCATTAATTCTGACAGAAGAATTTCAAAAATCTGTGACTCTGTGGACAATAAACAGCTCTTCACAAACTCCACATTAACGTGCAAAAGTTGTCAAAGACTCTAGTTTGGTCCTTCAAGATGTGCACATTTTTCTTCAAGCAGCAGGGACAAGTAAGAAAATGTTCCTCGGACTGCCTTGATCCTTTTTTAAGCTGGTCTTTTATTAAAACAAAGTATTCACATACACAATAAGTGAATTTGTAGCTAATGCAAAATTAACACACTATGTTTTTCAGAAGGAAAAAAACACATATCTACCTTTCTTGAAGAGCCACCCTTAATCTTCTTGACCTTTGATATGAGTATCCGTATAATTATAGGAATCAATTTGTCCCTGTGACCCTCTTCAATCTGTTGACTCTCTTTAGACAGACTCCATGTCGTCACTTCTTCACGTGCAGTCTTCAGAGAAATTAACTTCTTCAGATGTTCCTCATATGAAAGCAAAAAACCATCCTTCCAATTCAACAAACATTCCAAAACTTTAAGCTGAATATCAGGATCACTTTGCTCTAGAAGCCTACAAAAGGTTCATTACATGAATTGTTAGATGAGTTCCACAACAGCAGACATAGGTGAGAATAATAAAAAATATTTCAAATACATCAGCGTTAGAAAAGATTGGCCCTACACACACTTCAAGTTTCAACCGAACTGTGTGTACTCCAATGGATTTAATCAAGGACACAATCAAATAAAGCAACCAATATATGCATTTCAATCCTACAACAAAACTGAATTGAAACCTTGAAATATAATGATGTCAAAATAATCTTTGTCACAGAGGAGAAAAACAAAAGTCAAGCACACAAAACTCAAAGAGTTTAGCTTTCTTAAATGATAGAACAAAATACGCATTTGAGATGTCAGGAAAGACACCCAGAATATAGACTAAACAGGCAAATGCTCTAAACCCACCTGTTAGTAAGGATTTCCTTAAGAAAATGACTTCTAAAACATGATCTGGGGTTTCTCATTTCTTTAATCAAAATTAGCCATTCCTTGATAATGTCTCTCTTCTCCTTCCCTTTACATTGGCTCTCGTCATAGATTTCAACACTGAAACATAGGACAATTTACAACTAAGTCATGTTTAGTAAACCCAACAGAACTGAGTACAATACGAAGTAAAAAACTGGAATGTTCAACCATACCTGGCACTATCCTGGTTAGAATAACCAAGAAATGTTAAAAAGAGAGGGATGAGTTGCTGGGATCGAGCCTCTGCAAGCCTTGGAACTTTTTGAGCAGTTCGTATCAGAAGACTCACAACAGTTCCCACTGTGGTACTTTCTGAATCTTCATTGAGGAAATATCTAAATTTACTATCCAGGTCTGCCATGAACAAAAAGAAAAAGATACGTTAATTTTCAACAATTATTTATCAAATGTGTCCAACTGTTTTATTGCATGTAGTCATGATTATCTTTAATGTTTGTTTAGTATGAAAATAATATAATTTGTTCAAGCTTGCATCCTTCAAAATTTGTTTAAAATAAAGGACATTGATGACGAGCATCTCAATCTAAGTTAACAAAAACTCCCAAAAATCACAACAACAGATTTCCCAAAGAATTGACCAACTGAATCTGATGACAGAGAGTGCACCACAACTCATAACTGTACCAGCAGAAGGGCACATGGGGTGAGTCTTGTTACCATTCAAACCAGCAGGGGACCTAAAGGGGTTCCTAAGAGGGCAACTGCTAGGTTAAGGGCAACGGTGGAGGCTTAACCCACTATCACCACGGCTAAGTCTCCCTGCTCTTTACGTAATTTCACCAATGGGAGGAGTCCCGGTTGTGTAGGGATCACTTGTAACGTATATGTCAATGGATAGGTGAGAAGTGACCCTGAAAACCCTTTCCAAAAGGATGGAGTAAAGAATGGAACTTGCTTGCTCTTTAAGCAAGGGAGTTGGTCCACCAAGGGTAAGGGGTGAGGATTGGAGGGTTGAGGGAGAAAGGATAGGCTTATAAACAAGATTCTCAATCCCTATAATCCTTGGGAAATGGTCCTTGATGAATAATCTTTATTGAGAAATGGGACCACAAGGGGCCAAATGGACCCAACCCAAGTTCGGGGATGGAACGTAGCAACCAATGATGTTCCTATCTCGGACAAGGTGAGGGGAAAGGACCAAACATCAATACTTTCTTGAAAAGGTTGAATTGATCCTATTTGTTGATTTTTGGTAGCATCGGATGTGCTCTAGCCTTGAAATTTGGAGGAGAGGCTAAGGCACATGAGATCTCCAAGACTCAGAAATCGTTTTGAGAATTTCCACCCCGATGAGGAGTTATTAAAATAACTAATATTTTTAATGGGCTGCTAAATCTAAACTTAGGAAAATAAAAATATTAATGGGTATTAATAAAGATAAGGGTGAGAAGCTTCTAAGAGACGAGGATCAAGTCTGTTTTAATCTTAGTCATTGATTAGGGACTTAATCTCGGTCGTTGATTCGTCAACAAGAAAAGTATAAAAGAAGACTTGAGGATCATTTGGAGACACACCGGCAGATACTCAGTATCTCAAGGAAAATCAATTCTCAAGTAGAGGAGATCGATTCCAGAGGGAGAGTTGCAAGGTGGAGGAAGAGGAGGGTATCACCAGCAGGCAGTGACAGAGGAGGAGGTGATGCAGGGACAATGGGAGACAGTGCAGAGAGAGACACAATCCATAGGAGAGACGCCGAGCTTACGAAGGCTGACGCAGAGCCACGCTGGGCCACACAGAGTGACGCAAGAGTGACGCAGAAGTGGGAGCTGGGTCTCCAAAGTGTCAAAAGGTCTTAAAGGGAAAGTCTCAGGGGTTTTCTTTCCGTTTCTCTGTAGAACCATTCCTTGTAAAAGCAATTGCTGTTGAAGATTAATAAAGCCCTCATCTGCTACACCGATTTTCCCACATTGGGTTTTTTCAGCGACAATTGTCCAAAAATAACTGTGTTGATGTGATTGGCTCTTGTGCATGTATTTTTCTCTGGGTAATTGTGTGATAACTACAGTAGAATTTATTTTAATATTTGCTGAAGGGATTTCGTAGATGTGTGTTGTATCTCTTTCTTGTTCAGTTTCTTGTTTCGGCATATTATTTTTAATAGTGAATATTGCAGTTGTATTTACACCGATATTTACCGTAGAACACAGTAAATAACTTGCATGGATTACCAAGTAGTGATTTGGACTTAAAGTTTGGTCAAAAGATTCATTAGTGTCTTGTCATCTCGCGCATTAGCATTTTGCACTTAAGTGCTTTTCATTGCTTCAAAGAACATAATTGGTGAATCTAATTCATAAATGCTCTAAAAGGTTAATCGGATTGGCTCATTGCTCTAAGGAACCAAATGCTCTTTTCTTTAATTTCATTGTGACATTGGCTCTACAGGATATTTTTACTTGTTATTGCTATCACATGAAGTGGATAATTGAATAATTGGATACTTTGCTTATTATGGTTGTTTATTGTGAAAATTTCTTTTGTGACAAGTGTAATTAATATTATTTATTGCAAGCGAGCTCTATATCTAATTTTACATTCTTGCTAATCAAGTCAATCGATAATCATAATCGTGATAAAAGGAATTGCTAATTGTTTTTAAGCTCTCTCTCTTTCTTGCATCTAATTGTCACAATGGCACTCTTTTGTTTTTGGTCATTATCTAATTGGCATTCTAGCATTGTTATATTTCATGAGCAATTGTCTTGATCTTGATAACATTTTGTTGATTTTTGGTAGCATCGGATGTGCTCTAAGTCTCAAATTTTGTGAGGCTTAGACACATGCATTCTCCAATACCCAAAAATCGTTTTGGGAAATTCCACGAGGAGACAGTTTTATTAAAATAATCAATTATTTTTAATGAGACCCTAAGTCTAAACTTAGGAAATTAAAATAATTAATGGGTATTAATCTAAACTGTGGGTGAAACTTCTAGAAGAAGGCAGAGATCCAGTCAATATGACCCTAGCCATTGATTAGGATCTAATCTGGGTCGTTGATTGACCAACGAGAGGATTATAAGAGAAGGTTTGATGGGCACTTGGAGAACACATCAAGTGAAGATCAACAGATCGATTTTCTGAAGCAGAGCAGCTGCTGGAAAGAATTTCGAAGTGATCTTTTGCAGTGAGGGGCAAAGATAGTTTCCGGAAGAGGGAAGTTTCTCTGGGCCGAAGAGTACAAGACAGAGAGGGCAGAACGACGTCCAGCGAGAGGTTGATGCTAGCTCATGCAAAGCTAACGCAGTGCCAGCACAGAGCCTGGAGGGGGATCAAATTCCTGTTGAAGAAATCGAGTTTCAGAGGTCGGGAGACAAGGTGTGAGACCGGGAGGCAGAAAATCGAAGTTTCTAGGCAACAGAGGATCCGGAAGAGGAGAAGCGCAATCCCCAGCAAACGTGACGTAGAAACTGCGTAGGGTTGACGCAGAAACTGCATAGGGTTGACTCAGATCTGCACAAAGGCTGCTGCAGAAGGGACGCAGAGCCTCCTTCCATAGAGATCAGGGTCAAATTCTTCTAGTGACAGGGTGAGATCATCTCACTATTTGTTTTGTCCAGTTTCTCTTTGTATCAAATAGCCAGGCAGGGTTCAAACGAATTGTACTCAGATTTACTATTGCATAATAATAAAACCCTCAGAGTTGTTGCACCGGTTTACCCGCATTGGGTTTTACAGCAGACGTTTGTCCAAAAATAACGGTGTCATTGTGTTGTATCTATTTCTTGTTCAGTTTCTTGTTTCTGCTTATAAATTTAAATGTTGTAGGTTGCAGTTGTATTTACTTCGATATTCGCAGTAGAACACCGTAAATAACTTGCATGGATTAACAAGTAGAAGTAATATCAGTTTGTTGCAGTAGCGATTCGGGTGATTTCTTGAATTTTCACATGGTATCGGAGTTGTAGGTGAAGCAAGAAGAACAGAGCCGAAAGACCCAGCGCTGAAGGAAGAAGGGAATTCGAAATTCCTGTAGAGGAAGTAATTTGAATCCCCAGGTAGTTTGAGCAGTTCAGGACAAGAGGGCTAGATTTTCGTAGTAAATCTCTCTCTGAGTGAGTCGACAGAGAGGTAAGATTTCTAGATCGAAATATATCAACGACAAAGGGAGCAATGCAACAAAGGATTCAATGAAGAGGGGTTTTTCTGGTGGGACGCAATTTTCTGCAGGCAATTGCTAAGCAGAAAGACATCAGAGGGAAGAGAGAGACAGTTGAAGGAATTCTTCCACAAAGGACTTCCAACCAAGAAGTCTGAATTCTCATCAGCTGAGCAGCAGCAAGGGGCAACAGATCAAATGACTCTAGCAGGGAGTGCATAGGCTAGCCCAACAGCTACACAGAGGAGAGAGGAGGTCATTCGACGTTCTATTTGGCAGAGATGGCATCCAGTGGACTAAGAGATCAGGACAGGTTGGATGGGGCATCCAACTATGTAATCTGGAAGGCAAGGATGTTGTGCCTTCTAGATGAACATTTTCTCAAATCCTACGTCAACAACGTGATGGTTGTGCTTGTGGATCCAAATCCGCTCAAGTACAGAGGAGAAATGGCGAAGACAAAGAGAATGATCCTCGACATAGTGAAGGATCATGTAGTCCGTCACATCGCTAGCAAAGGGACTACTAAGGATATGTGGGATGTGTTGTCTACGTTGTATCAGGGATCTTTCGAGCGGAAGACGTACCTAGAGCAGAAGATGAGATCCATACAGATGTAGAAGGGGGAACGCATTGATCCGTTCCTCACGAAGCTTCAGGAGACCTGAGATGAGTTAGCAGTTGTGGGGTCTACACCTCAAGGGTTCGAGATGGTAAGACTGGCCCTAATTATGTTTTCGAAGATTGGCAAGTCTTTGTCTAGAGTGTCCTTGACAGCGCGACCTTGCCAAATTGGGATGAGATCTGGGCGTCTCTTAAGCAAGAGGATCTAAGGAGAGACTTGGTCAAGTGTAAACTTGACGGAAGCGACAATAGTGGATCGAAGCCCAAGGAGAAGGTTGAGAATGCAGCCCTTGCATCCAAGGGGCAACAGGAGCAACAGAAGCGGAAGAAGGACATTTCAAAATTTAAATGCTTTAGGTGTGGTGAAATGGGTCACTGCGCAACACAGTGTCCTCTCAGGGACAAGGACCAAGATGAGAAGCATGATCTAAAGGTTGCGGCCGCGAAGATCGAGGAGGATGAGTTTGCCATGAGAGTCGAGATACCTCCAGGAGCGAGGTGGGCTGATTTAGAGTTGTAGTTCAGAAGAGCTACAGATGGGCAAGATCGTTAAGGAGCACACCTCTCGGATCAATTCCTTGCTACAGGAGCCCAAATCAGATGTAACAGGATGGACTAGTGTCAGTAGGTGCAAAGGAGTGCAAGAGTGACAATTACAGTGATTAGGAGTGCCAGAGACCGAGCAGCGCAAAGCAGAGTTGGAAATAGTGCAGATGGCACAGAGCAGACGTCAACAAGAGCGCAGAGGAATCAGAGGGTCAGCGCGGAGACTAACAGCAATCAGACTCCAGCAGCGAGATGCATCATACTGAACACCAATTCAGTAATTTGGGATGTTTTTCCGCTGCAGTAGCAACAACAGTGGGAAAAGGTTGCAGTGCAGATGCAGTTGGCAGTGGCAGTACAAGCAGCAGCACGAATGCAGAATTGAGAGGGAGTTGCATTACGGATGCAATGTTGACAGTGGCAGGGTCAGCAGCAGTACAAATGCAACATTTGTGTAGTAGTTGGTGGATAGGATGTCAGACATCAACAGCGCAGAAGGAGATCTTACAGAACAGAGTGATGCTTCAGAAGGGTGCATTGCTAGAGCACATTCCTTGCTAAGACGGAGTGTTGATTTCTAGTACCATCGGATGTGCTCTAAGTCTCGAATTTTGTAGGTAGGCTTAGACACATGCATTCTCCAATACCCAGAAATCGTTTTGGGAAATTCCACACAGAGACAATTTTATTAAAATAATTAATTATTTTTAATGGGATCTTAAGTCTAAACTTAGGAAATTAAAATAATTAATGGGTATTAATCTAAAGTATGAGTGAAACTTCTAGAAGAAGGCAGAGATCAAGTCAATATGATCCTAGACATTGATTAAGATCTAATCTAGGTCGTTGATTGATCAACAAGAGGATTATAAGAGAAGGCTTGATGGGCACTTGGAGAACACATCGAGTGAAGAAAAGAAGATCTATTTTCCAAAGCAGAGCAACTACCAGAAAGAATTTCGAAGTGATCTTTTGCACTGAGGGGCAGAGATATTATCCAAAAGAGGGAAGTTTTCCTAGGCCGGAGAGTACAAGACAGAGAGGGCATAACAACGTCTAGAGAGAGGTTGACGCTAGCCCACACAAAGCTGACCCAGAGGAAGCACAGAGCCTAGAGGGAGATCGAATTCATGCTAAAGAAATCGAGTTTAAGAAGCCAGGAATCGGGGTGTGAGATCAGAGGCAAAAAATAAAAGTTTATGGGCAGCAGAGGATCTAGAAGAGGAGCAGCGCAGTCCCCAACAGAGGTGACGAAGAAACTACATAGGGTTGATGCAGATCTGCGCAGAGGCTGACAAAGAAGGAAAGCAAAGCCTCCTTCCAATGAGATAAGGGTCAAATTCTTCCAGTGATGGGGTGAGATCATCTCACTATTTATTTTTTCCAATTTCTCTCTGTATCGAATAGCCAGTTGGGCTTCCAACAAATTGTACTCAGATTTACTATTGCATAACAATAAAACCCTCAGATTTGTTGCACTGTTTTCCCGCATTGGGTTTTTCTGGGGACTTTTGTCCAAAAATAACAATGTCATTGTGTTGTATCTATTTCCTGTTCAGTTTCTTGTTTCCGCTTATAAATTTAAATGGTGTAGGCTGCAGTTGTATTTACTTCGATATTTATAGTAGAACACCCTAAATAACTTGCATGGATTAACAAGTAGAAGAAGTAATATCAGTTTATTGCAGTAGTGATTCTGGTGGATTCTCGAATTTTCACACATTTCGGCGCCTTTTATCTTGTTCCATTGAGCATCTCCTCTTTTAGTGAAGATTGTCATAGTATATTGATTTAAGTATTTCATTGTTCAAATATCGTTGTAATTTGTCTCCAAGTGCTTAAGAAATTTAACAATCTCACTAAAGGTAATCACTCAGCCTGCATTTGTATCATATGATGAGCCCTGCATTTAAAGCATAAGCCTGTTTGAAAGACTCTTGGATCTCCTTTCTCATCTAGCTTATGAAGTCTAGACCCTCTTTAGTGGTTAACACATTGACCTTGCAGATGTCAAAGCCACAGTCTCTGCAATGCCAAAGGCATCGAATGTTTAGATTTCCAATTGAAGTATCATTAATATAGCCATTTCTATCTTCCCCTGGGCTTCTCTCCACAACCTACTCTGGAGACTAGTTTCAAAATAGCTAAGGGAAAGGATTCATCTAGTTAAGCATCTAATCTAAAATAAACCAACATCTTGCATCTCAATTAAATTCTTAGGTGTCACATCTCATTTAGGATAGTGAAGCATCCTAAGGAAGCAGTTGTTCATCCAATTACTTGGTGAATAACTTATATAAAGAAAGTACTTGACTCCATCAAGGCACTAGTCTTTCAAATAATCTAAATCTAATGATTGAACTTGCTAAATTAACCAAGTTGCTAGGCCATTCAGTTCTGTCTCTGAGACTAGTCGGTTGCGACGAGTCTTTCCATCTTCACATTTCATACGGACTACTCCCCATAGCTTGTTGTAGGTAGACAGCTAGAACGGAGAAGTCAAGGTGTTGAGAAAACTAGGGCAGAGATATTAGATGATTTCTCTTATAATGGTAACTGTTTATGAGGAATTTTTATTTTTCTTAATTAGGTTCTTCTTGTACTTGATTATTGTTATGTGTTCTTCTTTATCAAATAGCTAGTAAACCATAAAGAACAATGAGACAAAGGACACAAGATGCAGGTGATCTGCCAAGGCCAAAACCTCTCAACCCTAAGAGGAAAACTGACAAGAATTCTTCTTCTTATAGAATCTTCAATTGACAAATTCACCTAGACCCTTGACCAAGAACCCCTGCAAGACCAAGTCAATGCTTCTTCTTTGAATAGCTTCTCCTTCCAACAACTTCGACATACTCAGCAACTACAATTGCAACTTTGACGTGCCCAGAAATTGCAACTTCAACTCGACAAAAAACTACAACTTTGACTTGTGCAAAAACTGCAACTACTACTGCAAGTTCAACTGCAACTTTTCTTTGCCTGGGTAGATTCTCTCTTCTAGAGAACTCAGCGTCCAAAATAACTCTTCTTGGTGACCTAACTTCACTTCTGCCACTCGGCTTCCCTGCAACAATATGTGCCCTAATTTATTCGCACATGTGGAGAGAAGTAGCCCGAAAAAAAATCCAAATAGCTCAACATTTCCTCCTTCCTTTGTCTTCCTCTTTTTCGCAATTCTTCTAGTCCTTATGATCGAACTCATGTTTGTGAGAGTAAAGTATCTCCGAATCAAGTCGAAGTCCTCTTTATATAGGCTTCTCAATGGGTCGAATTGCTCCTTTAGGCCAACTTGTCTCTTCATGTAGGTCGACTTGATCTTTGTGTGATGACGAGGCCTTGGAGGGTCTTTTGACTATATTTTGACTCAAATAAATTTTCTTTACAATATGTAACATGCCCAAATGGGTCTTCAATACATGACAATGACTCAATTGACTTTATGACAAGCCTAGAAGCACTCAATGGGAGCTTGACCTAAAAGTAAATTTCTCTTGAGCATGAAACCTGTTACCCATGACTTTGTGGGTGATATCCCTAAGAGAAAAAATTTCTCCAAGATGGTCCTCATACGGCATCTAGCAGCCCCTTGCAACCACCAACTAGCTCATTGTGCCATTTCTCCGCCACCTAACCCAACCATGTGGTCCCTCACCCATCTGTCTTGATCGTCTGTTTGAAGGTGGGCCTCCTGAACCTAAAGGTATGTCTTGACATTTGGTAATTTAGTATTCAGTTTGCTTATCATGGACACTTACAGACATAGATTAATGGGGGGTATTTGATGGAAAGAGTAGGCTAGGTTTGTACTTTTGTTCCCTTGACCTGTTTTGGATGTTACCCTTGGATCCTAGTTCCGTCGGATCTCCTTTACTAACCATTTGGTTTTAGGGTGGTACTACTTAGGAAACCCCAATTTTGGTTTCGTGATCCCACTCCCTTGTCCACATACGTCACTCCCCTTCTACTTATTATAACCCCATTCATCATCTCTCCCACCTGGGTCCACATTTCCTCACTGGATACACATAGGGTTAGCCTCCCCTTTCCCGTGCCCCCACCTTGGGTAAGGCTTGGAATTATGCCCCGAATGTTGAAGCAACTGAAAAGAAAAAGTAAAAGCATAAATGGCCACATTCAACAGGAAAATGTACCACAAGATGCAAAAGATGGTTGGGACAAACATATTTAGCACGTGGGCAAAAGACAATACATGAGCTATGGCCATAACCCTAGTTCCATGGGCCCTACATCATCCTTTTTTATCATTCAGGAACCCATGATTGTCCCAACCCCCAGTGGGCAATGAGCTGTCGTACCAGAAAGGGGGTATCTAGATATATCTTACACATCATGCTCTTATCCTTTGAGCCACGAGCAGTTAATTAAAGAAAATTCATAAAAGGCGAAAGGCATATAAAGAAGGGTGGACAAATCAAGGATGGGGCATCTCATGTACCATGATTGCTCTCGCCTATACATTATATACCCTGGTGTGGGCCTCCTTTCTTCTAGCTACCCTTGTACCATCATATGTGGCCTAGGATTGCCCCTTTCACTCCACCATCATTTGAAGGATGTACTTTGGACACATTATCCCCTCTAAAGGTAGAAACCACCTAATAAGGTACTTGGTTAACCCCTTTTGGAGCTTGGAGACATTACCACATGCCAAAACCTACTATGGAAGCGCATGCCATTATAAACTGTCCACTTGTTGTCGATGGTTTGTAAGCTCTTTTACCTTATTACTTTAACGACTATTGTGTTGGACGGCTAGGGGACGCATTGGATCTTATGTAGGATTGCAGATGGTGACCATTCTGAGTTTGGCCTTTTTTATACAGGGTCCTAACTCTCTAGAGGGCTACATTGGCATATGTAGGGCGTGTGTAGAGAGCAATGGGCCTCCACAGTAGTAGACAGCACTCCATGGATCCCCAGAGATGTTCAGAGATTGCCCGAGATCCACCTATTGGACGAGGAAGATGCACCTGGTACGCCATGCTCAGTGGGCCTCATAGTTGCACCATACACTTGGCAAGTGACCTAGGACTTGTAAACTAATGTGGCATCATTTATTCCATCATCTAAGCCCTTACAGATAGTCTACAGGCATTTTCAACCTACTTGAAGACCCATAAGGTTATTGATGTGACCCCACTATTGAGAAATCTAGGGCATAGTGATTATGTGATTTCTCTTCTATTAGTAATTGCTTGTGAGAGTTTTTTACTTCTTTATATTAGGATCTTCTTTTAGTTAGGTTATTAGTGTTCTTCTTCATCAAACAATTACTAATGCATGAACCATAAAGAGACAAGAGACACAAAATATAGGCTACCAGCGAGGGCCAAAACCTCTCACTCTTTGAGAGGAAAACCCGAACAAACTCTTCTTATAGAGATTCCAATTGACGAATACCAAGACCAAGACCTTAGACCTGTCTGCCACTCCAAGACCAAGACACAAGATCCTTAGTCAACGATAGTCAACCTTCTGCTCCTTTCTCTTGTGAAAATTCCTAGATCTAATAGTCTAAGGAATCCTATTACAACCAGCTGAATCTACTTCACCTAGATTGTAAATTACATTACAAGCTTGTTTCAAATTTCTTCATGAAACATTGAAGTAAATTATTGAAGCATCCTACACCAATTAAATATGATTCTAAAACATAGAAACTGAGCAAGGAAAATAGAAACACATAGGACATAGTTATTTTTGGACAAATAGTCCTTGGAAAAACCCAATGCGAGAAAACCGGTGCAGCAGCTCTGAGGGTTTATTATTATTAAGCAGTAGAAAAATTTAAATACATCACTAAATACCTCACAGGGTTATTCAGTTACAAAGAAAAATATTGGAAGAAGCTCTGTGACTTTACCTCACACAATCACTAAGAAATCTTGGTTGATATAGCCTCAAACTGACTGCACACCGGCTTTTCTGGCTGCCTCTGCACAGTGTCAGTGTCTGCGTCAGCCTAGTGTCAAGCTCTCTGGGTGTTGCGTCACTTCTCTGGTTGGTCGATCTGCTGCCTAGGAAATTCAATTTCTGCCTCCCGGTCTCACACCCCGGCTCCCAATTTCTGAAAATCAAATTCCTCTACAGATTTCGGACTCCTCTCTCTCCCTTTGAGCTGGTTCTACGTGGCCCTACTGGCCCTACGTCAGCCTCTGCGTCAAGGCTTCTGGATCATTCACTGCCCCTCTCTGTTGATGTATCTTCGGTTGAGAATCTCTCTCTCCGAAAGTTGTTATCCCTACCCCTCAACTGCAAGAGATTTCCTCAATCAATTTTTCCTCCTCAGAACTTCTCACTTCATAAAATCGATTTTCTCTATCTCTCTGTGTGTTTTCAAAATGACCCTCAAGCCCCTTCTTATATCTTCCTGTTGGACAACCAACGGCCTAGATTACATCTTAATCAAAGGCTCAAAGCGTTTAGGCTTGATCCATAGCTTTTTCAAGAAGTTTCACCCTTGATTAGATTATTACCCATTAATATTTTTAGTTTCCTAGGTTTAGTCTTAGGAAGCCCATTAAAAATATTAATTATTTTAAAAAAATCACTTCCGTGTGGAATTTCCCAAAATTCTTTTTGGGTTCTTTGGAATACATGTGCCCAAACCTTCCTACAAAACTTGAAGCTTAGAGCACATTCGATGCAACTCCAAATCAACACCTCCTTCTTGACTTCTTCTTCAACCTTGGCTTGCTTTAGACTTTAGGCCTTCTTCCACTTCAACCCCTTAGAAGGATTATACCACTGTTGCAACAAACTTTCCTCTCCTCGGCCTTCACTACTGCAATATATTAACTTTCTACCTTCTTCCACTTCAACTCCCTACTACTGCAAAAATTTCGTCCTCACTGTTGCAACAGACTTTGAATAACAGACATAATTTAGTTCTTCACAACTGTGACAGCCTTCTCTTCGTCCTTTACACCTATGATGGCAAGATTACCCTAAAACATATACAAAAACTAGAGTTTAGAACCTCGCTTTACTTCACATCCTTTTTCTTCAGACTGTGATAATATAAATTCTTCTCTGAAATTCTCTGAAATAGGGCCAAGATGCCCTATTTTATTTATGAGCTAGTTTAGTGGGCTTGTCACCAAATTTAGTTACTTTCCACATTATTTTATTCTAGGGGATAATGTAGAACCAATTAGGTAATTCGACTCCTAATAAGTGTATATATAGGACTGACATGAATTCATTTTGTATCATCACTTGGATTGGATCATTCTCTCTCTCGACAACTTCGCATTTCCTTCATGGTGGATGAATTGGGGCATGGATGAATTTCGATGTTTGGATTGCATTTTCTTATCTTGCAACTTCTTTATTGGCAAATGTTTTGATGGTTGGATATATTCTCTCACATGTAAGTATGATTTTGATGTTATTTTCTTTTACTTTGTCACATATATTGATCATGGGATTTTCGTTATTTTAGGGCTAATTGTTGCATGCATTCGCTGCTTCATTGTGGCATTATGTTTCTATATAGCATATCTCTATGTATGGGCCATGTTTGTTGAAAGAATTTTCCTAGAGATTAGATTTATCTTGATAAGTCACTTCACTTGCAAACAAAGTATAAATGCTTTAAGATCACTCTCTTTTTTTCCCTAACGTTGAACGAAGTTTCCCTTATAGACTCCTTGAGCTAGAAACGAGATCCTTTCTCATAATTCTTCATGACTCCATATCCCCAAAGGAATTAGGCACAAACCGCCATAAGGTTATCACCTTAAAACCTCCTTTTCTTCAACTTTCCCCCCTCTTTCTAGGTCTAGCCATGTTGGGCCACCTTCGCCATCATTTTCCTAACAAAGTAGCCATGGAAAAAGTTCGATCTCCTAACCTCTACTGCACTGGTGTGTCCTCAAGGTCTTCTCCAAATTTGAAGAAATTTTGACAGTGGGATTGTGAGATATCCGAAGCCCTAGCTCTGAGATCAAACTTTGCCCTAGTGTTCCTAGGCTAGTAACTCATTGGATCAATTTGGCTACTCAATCAAGCCTTTAGCTAATCGCACTGGTTGAACTAGCTTCACGCGCTGCCTCATTTAGCCTTCTCTTTGCAAAACAATTTGGCCTCCTTTCTCTTCTGGAAATAATGGAATCTCGGTGAAGAATTTCTCTGGCAATTCTCTCCTCAAATTCTTTTTTGAAACCCCGCTTCTAGTGTCTTTCACACTATCACTATGCCCTTGCTATCATTGCAATTTTGTCTCGAATGTGATTTCCAAGCACCCCATCAATTTTCTCTTATAATCTCACATTGAGCAACCAATGGCCACTATCTAACTCCAATCGATGACTCATCTTGAACCCTTCAAGTTGATGAAGAAACTGTAACTAGGTTCGGTCTTCATAAATGTAATTCCGATCTTTGTACTTGTAAAGAAAAGGAAATATTATTTTTGCTATTTATAACAATGAGTTTCTTGCTCATTGATTAGGTCAAGCACATATTTAAGTGCTTCTAGGAAGTCAAAGAGTCAATGCATTTATTAAAGACCCTTATGGGCTTGTTACACTATGTAATAATATGTATTAGAGTCATAAGAAGACCTCCAAGCAAATTCATAAACCTCCTCCAAGCGTTGGCACCATCAAAAGAGGCAATTCGAATTATATAGAGCAACTTGGCTTCAAGTCTTCATGTCAGCCTAAAAGAAGGGCCTAAAAGAAGGAGACACGCTCCTATATAAGGAACCATTCAACCTCCTCAAAGTATAATCATATCATCTCTGAAATCAGGCAGAAAGAGGACAAGTAAAGGGTACGAAGAAGTCAAGGAAACAGGTCTCCAAGTGCAGCGAAGAAGGAAGTAAAGCGAGTTTTTGGTAACTGTTCTAGGGCTAATTGCAGTCACCACACGTGCAAAGGCAAGAAGGCTATGATGTTGTCATATCAAGCTCTCGTATTGCAATCATAAAGGAGAAGTATTTGGGCTAGAAAAGAGTGCCTATAAGGCCTCTCATTCAAGCGAGAAAGAAGCCTACACAAGCGAAGGAAGAAGAAGGAATCTAACATAGTTTTTGTGAAGTTATCCCCTCACACGTGCGAAGAATTAGGGTTGAATTACCGCTGCTCTAAGTCTGCAATCTTTGTGAACAAAAGAAGGCCCGGTTGGGAGATGACAAGTTCATCTTCTTAAGTTAGAAAGGCTCCATCTCAAGCGAAGGAATAAAAAAGACAATGATCACTCTAGGGCATACAATCTAGGGTTTCTACAGTTGTCGGAAGAAGAAGAACAAAGTGTTGGAAGGAGGAAGACGAAGTGTCGGAAGAGGGAGGATGAAGTGTTGCAAGAGGAAGTGATCTTGAAAGGGCTTGACTTGTGCTTGGAGGATCTTTTTGTCAAAGGTCTACTGCTTGGCATTGATCAATAGAATCTTCAATAAGAGAAATTTACGAAAGGGTTTTCCTCTCTAAGAAAGAGGTTTTGCCCTGGCATAGAGCCAACATCATGTGTTCTTGTTTCTTGTGTTTTGGTAGCCATTTGATGAAGTAAACACACACACTAATAAGAAGAAGAAGAAGATCAAGTTATCAATTCTAGAAGAATCCTACAATACATAACTACCTTTGATTCTTCAACATGGTATCAGAGCTAAGGTGACACATCAAGGAAAGGGCATCTCAAGAACACTCATAAGGTGACTCATCAAGGAAGAACATCTCAAGGTCAACTACAAGGTTGAAGCATCAAGTCAAGAAGTCTCAATCACATCAAGAACAAGAAAGGACTACAAGAAGACTACAAAGCAAGAGGAGAAGCCTTTTGTATAAAGGCACCTACAAGAAGAGAAAATCAAAGAAGGACCTACATCAAGCTACACCATCTTCAAAAAGGAAAAGCACTACAAGACAAGTCATCAAGTAAATCTCATCATCAAACAAGTCCATTTGAAGAAAGCAACTTGAATAACATCAAAATCTAAGGAAGGCAAGCCATCAAGTCTTCAAGAAGAAAGCAAGTCCACTACATCTCAAAATCTATCAAGTAAGTATATGTCCCCTTCTGAATATACCTCAATGTCTTTTTGCAAAGAAAGAAACAAAACGGTTGGGACCACTAACTTCCTTGCATGGAAGAAGAGGATTGATTTACTTCTCAAAGAGAATGAACTTCTAGATCACATCAAATGGAATATCATTATCTTTGCTAAGTAACAAACTCAAGCCTTAGCCAAGTACAATAAGGATGAGACAAGCGCTGAAAGGATTCTAATAGAATCCATCAAAGACTCTCATTCCTTATGTCTCCAAATTTGAAACATCAAAAGAAATATATGACAAGCTAATAGAGCTATTCTCGGTAAGCACAACGGGAGAAGTGATATCTCTATGAAATGATTTGTACAAGATGAAGATATCAAAGGATGGAATAGCTCCATACTTCATGAAGATCTCTGAGATGAGGGATCAACTTCAAGCGCCGGGAGAAATCATGTCTGACAGAGAAATGACAATCATAGTACTCAATTCTTTGCATGAGGATTGAGGCAATTTCACATCAAGTATATTGGCCAAGAAGGAAGCTACCCCACTAAGTGAATTATGGTCTCTATGTAAGATAGAGGAAACTATTTTCAAAGCAAAAGAGGATGTGGGATCAAAGGAGCAAGCATTTGCAACCATGGCCATGAGAAAGGGAAAATTTGGCAAATTTGTCCACAAAGAACAAATAATAGAGATATGTCCAAAGTCCAATGCTTTGGATGCCAAGAATATGGACACTACAAAAGTAATTGTCCTAAACTTAAGAGGGACAACAACAACAAAAGAAAAAGGGAAGAAGCTCATATAACTCAAGAGGTGAAAGAAGACGAAAATACGCAGAAGAAGGAAGATCATCCAGATCTCTACTATGACTAAGTCTACTTCTTTACTTAAAATCTTCTTTCAAAGTTTTGAGTAGTATAAGAGCATGTAGAAATAAAACAAAATGCATGGTTAAAAATATCTTCTAGAATGTAGAAGCATGGTGTAAACATAGCTCAAAATAATCATATAGAAGGAGCATACCTATTATAGGACATCATCCATGATAAAAGGCTAATTGATCATGATTAAAAAATCATGGAAGGCCTCCATCATCAAAAGAAGATTCATAAATAAGAGCACATGTATCAATGGGAATTCCATTCACGGAATACAAGGAAGGATGATATGCAGGGAAGAAAGGATGAAGCAAGAAAGGTTGCACCAATCAAAAAGGAACATCAAATGAAGCTGAGATGATCAAGGAAAAATCAAGATGAGGTATGTATGCATCATAGTTTAAGTCATGTCATCATATATGTTATTGAGTCATGGGTATAGTTCTAAAAACATGATCAAGTACAAAAGGATCTCTTTCACTGCAGACATAGTCAAGAGCATGTACTACAT
Organism: Pinus tabuliformis; assembly: GCA_031772625.1. Classification (NCBI taxonomy): domain Eukaryota; kingdom Viridiplantae; phylum Streptophyta; class Pinopsida; order Pinales; family Pinaceae; genus Pinus; species Pinus tabuliformis. The sequence continues at coordinate 714,894,876 of CM062812.1, read as the reverse complement.
CTAATAAAGGTCAACAAAAAGAAACGCTCACATAAGGAGTATAATGTTATTGAGTAGTCCAAAAAGCAAGTGAAGAAAAAATACTTTCTTAAGGAGTATAAGATTGCTTACTAAGAAGCAAGTGAAGTACAAAAGTTGACTAGTCCAACAAGAAGGTGATGAAGAAAGTGCTCTCATGAGGAAATACAAGGTTTTTATCTAAATAATTCAAGAAGAAGCAAATGAAGAAAGAGATCAAGCATGTGAAGAACACCATGGTCATAAAGAATCACTATCTGACAAGATCCATTAAAGATATCTCACGAAAGAAGGCATGACAACTCTGACAATGGAAGAAAAATATCAAAGGACCCTTGACACCTATGAAGGCCTTAGAGATATTAAGGTGCATATGACTGCTTCAACTCTGCAAAGATGTCATGATGAATAAGCCATCCAACAAAAGCACAAAAGTGGTCTAAGAATTGAAGAGTTAAATTGTAATCTTGTTGTACAGATAATTGATAAAAATTAACCAAAAGCATTTTCTAATTACATTTACTTTAATTGTCTCTTGAGGTTTTGATTTTTCATATGCAAAGATATTCCAAAAGCAAGTATTGTAATCCTTTCAAACAAGTACTTTCTTTTCATGCTTCAAGTATAATTGCATATTGATGCCTTGGTTTAGCACTTCCCTTCTTTTACATTTCCAAGTTAATTACTAATGTTTGAGTTTTGCAAAGATATGTTTCACATGTTTTGATTCAAAAAGTTGATTATCTCAAAAGCATTTTGTATCTTACATATCTTGTGCTAAAAATTCTTGTTTACATTTGAGGGTTACTTTGCTTTCTCTTTTGAGAGCATTTCATTTTACTTTGAGCAAATTCCTTATAAGGCACTGATTTTATGGTTTTTCTCATGTTAATGATTGGCATTGTTATTTCAATTTGCTCACATCATATTTGCTCATAAATCCTTAAAAGTAATCCATTTTCACTATAACACTCCTAGAAACTCACATATTTTAACTTAACTTTTCATTCGGGCCCGTGCCCCCTAACTAACATATGAGATAGTTCAAACAGAGAGAGTCGAGATTAGTTTTACAGCCAAACCTTGTGGAGTTGAAGGCTTTTCTCACTAACTTGTAAGTAGCTGTAGGCGACAAGTGATAACAGGTATGAATCTCGAACTCAATATAACACTTGATATACGCCTACAGCAGCACTCAATCACAGTGGTTCCCTGTTGCTCCTATTCGACCTCCTAAAGGAGACACATTAGACTTCAACGATGCCCAAAATTACCCTTTAAGTATTGCAGTTGTCTCTCATAAGACTCGACCCTATGACAGAAGAGAACACACAACCAAACAATCCTTCGACCTCCTTCAAGGCCTCAAACACATATTCAAGCATGTTGATGTGTGTAAAATGAGGGAGAAGGCACCTCTATATATGATGTGACCATTTGGGCTTGATGAGCCGACATAAAGGTGAAGGCCGACCTTGATAATTTACATGTGAGAAAACATAAATTCAAAAACCCACTTCTCCTTATTCAAATTCGACGATCTTTAGGTCGATTTTTGGTCCTCTCGAAAAGGGGAATTCAATGCCATAATTATCTTCTTCAAAAGACCTGTCTACAGTGGAATTTGGCCCTGGTTTCCTATTTTAACACTCCCTCTCAACTAGGGAGAATTCCACCTAACAATCCATTCATTAACATGACATCTTGTCATTATGTTCCATCTCTGCATCTCATCCCGACTTTGCTGAACACTGATAAAGATAATGAAGAAGAATTTATCGAGAGTGAGTCACAAGACTTTTGCCACTCTCCAATGACTAAAGTCAGTACACATAAGTGATCAAGTTTGATAAACATTATTCATCTTAGACATAGGGAGTACGGAAATGCACGATGCATACATCGTTAGTGCTATGGTCCCAAACCACTTTTCCAACTCATTGGTCAAATGAGAGACACTTCCCATGCGTCCATGACTACATTGGTAGGAAGATGCAAGAACATCAATAGGGAAAGAATATATCAAATCTTGCTCACAAACACTGGTAGGGAAAGGAGAAACCACATCCTACAAACACAATTCATAATCACACGTAGGGAAAGGATGAACCACATCCTACAAAGCCATGTCATAACCATACGCAGGGAAAGGATGAACCACATCCTAAGCGCATACAAATCACCGAGAGTAAGAAAAGGATACACCACTGCCTACATGCATGCCAACCATAGGAATGATACTATTCGTGGGGAAAGGATGAATCGCATCGCTCTAACATGTCAACCGTCGAACGTAGGGAATAAGCATCCTACATGAGGGGAAAGGATGAAACACATGTTGATTTTTGGGTACCATCAAATGTGCTCTACCTCCGACGCCCAACTTCTGAAAATCGAATTCCTCTACAGATTTCGGACTCCTCTCTCTCCCTTTGCGCTGGTTCTGCGTGGCCCTTTGGGCCCTGCGTCAGCCTCTACGTCAAGGAATTTGCATGATTCACTGCCTCTCTCTGTTGATGTATCTTCGGTTGAGAATCTCTCTCTGGAAGGTGTTATCCCTACCCCTCAGCTACAAGAAATTTCCTCAATCGATTTTTCCTCCTCAGAACTTCTCACTTCATAAATTCGATTTTCTCTATCTCTCTGCGTGTTTTCCAAATGACCCTCAAGCCCCTTCTTATATCTTCTTGTTGGACAACCAACGGCCTAGATTACATCTTAATCAAAGGCTCAAAGCGTTTAAGCTTGATCCATAGCTTTTTCTAGAGGTTTCACCCTTGATTAGATTAATACCCATTACTATTTTAAGTTTCCTAAGTTTAGACTTAGGAAGCCCATTAAAAATATTAATTATTTTAAAAAAATCACTTCCGTGAGGAATTTCCCAAAACGCTTTATGGATTCTTTGGAATACATGTGCCCAAGCCTTCCTGCAAAACTTGAGGCTTAGAGCACATCCAATGCAACTCCAAATCAACACCTCCTTCTCGACTTCTTCTTCAACCTTGGCTTGCTTTAGACTTTAGGCCTTCTTCCACTTCAGCCTCCTAGAAGGATTGTATCACTGTTGCAATAGACTTTACTCTCCTCGGCCTTCACTACTGCAACATATTAACTTTCTACCTTCTTCCACTTCAGCTCCCTACTGCTGCAAAAGATTTCGTCCTTACTGTTGCAACAGACCCTAAAACATATCCAAAAACTAGAGTTTAGAACCTCGCTTTACTTCACACCCTTTTTCTTCAGACTGTTATAATATAAATTCTTCTCCGAAATTCTCTGAAATAGGGCCAAGATGCCCTATTTATTTTTGAGCTAGTTTGGCGGGCTTGTCAACAAAATTTAGTTACTTTCCACATTATGTTATTCTAGGGGCTAATGTAGAACCAATTAGGTAATTCGACTCCTAATAAGTGTATATATAGGACTGACATGAATTCATTTTGTATCATCACTTGGATTGGATCATTCTCTCTCTTGAGAACTTCGCATTTCCTTCATGGTGGATGAATTAAGGCATGGATGAATTTCGATGTTTGGATTGCATTTTCTTATCTTGGAGCTTCTTTATTGGCAAATGTATTGATGGTTGATTATATTCTCTCACATGTAAGTATGATTTTGATGTTACTTTCTTTTACTTTGTCACATACATTGATCATAGGATTTTCATTATTTTAGGGCTAATTGTTGCATGCATTTGCTACTTCATTATGGCATTATCTTTCTATATAGCATATCTCTATGTATGGGCCATGTTTGTTGAATAAATTTTCGTAGAGATCAAATTTATCTTGATAAGCCATCTTCATTTGCAAACAAAGTATAAATTGCTTTAAGGTCATCCTTTCTCATAATTCTTCATGACTCCATATCCCCAAAGGAATTAGGCAAAAACCGCCATAAGGTTATCACCTTAAAACCTTTTTTTCTTCACCTTTCCCCCCATCTTTTTAGGTCTAGCCATGTTGGGCCACCTTGGCCATCATTTTCCCGACAAAGTAGCCACGGAAAAAGTTCGATCTCCTAGCCTCTACTACACTGGTGTGTCCTCAAGGTCTTCTCCAAATTTGAAGAAATTCTGACAGTGGGATTGCAAGATATCCCAAGCCCTAGCTCTAAGATCAAACTTTGCCCTAGTGTTCGTAGGCTAGTACCTCATTATATCAATTTGGCTACTCAATCAAGCCTTTAGGTACTCACATTGGTTGAACTAGCTTCACACGCTGCCTCATTTAGCCTTCTCTTTGCAAAACAATTTGGCCTCCTTTCTCTTCTGGAAATAATGGAATCTCGATGAAGAATTTCTCCAACAATTCTCTCCTCAAATTCTTTTCCGAAACCCCGCTTCTAGTGTCTTTCACACTATCACCATGCCCTTGCTATCATTGCAATTTTGTGTCTCGAATGTGATTTCCAAGCACCCCATCAATTTTCTCTTATAATCTCACGTTGAGCAACCAATTGCCACTATCTAACTCCAATAGATGGCTTAGATCATCTTGACCCCTTCAAGTTGATGAAGAAACTGTAACTAGGTTCGGTCTTCATAAATGTAATTCCGATCTTTGTGCTTGTAAAGAAAAGGAAATATTATTTTTGCTATTTATAACAATGAGTTTCTTGCTCATTGATTAGGTCAAGCACATATTTAACTGCTTCTAGGAAGTCAAAGAGTCAATGTATTTATTAAAGACCCTTATGGGCTTGTTACACTATGTAATAATATGTATTAGAGCCATAAGAAGACCTCCAAGCAAATTCATAAGCCTCCTCCAAGCGTTGGCACCATCAAAAGAAGCAATCCAAATTATATAGAGAAACTCGGCTTCAAGTCTTCATGTCAGCCTAAAAGAAGGAGACAGGCTCCTATATAAGGAACCATTCGACCTCCTCAAAGTATAATCATATCATCTCTGAAATCAGGGAGAAAGAGGACGAGTAAAGGGTACGAAGAAGTCAAGGAAACAAGTCTCCAAGTGCAGCGAAGAAGTAATGTGAGTTTTTGGGAACTGTTCTAGGGCTAATTGCAGTCACACGTGCAAAGGCAAGAAGGTTATTATGTTGTCATATCAAGCTCTCCTATTGCAATCATAAAGGAGAAGTGTTTGGGCTAGAAAAGAGTGCCTATAAGGCCTCTCATTCAAGCGAGAAAAAAGGCTACACAAGCGAAGGAAGAAGAAACAATCTAACATAGTTTTTGTGAAGGTATCCCCTCACACATGCAAAGAATTAGGGTTGTATTACCGCTGCTCTAAGTCTGCAATATTTGTGAACAAAAGAAGGCCCAGTTGGGAGGTGACAAGCTCATCTTCTTAAGTTAGAAAGGCTCCATCTCAAGCGAAGGAATAAAAAGGACAATGATCACTCTAGGACATACAATCTAGGGTTTCTATAGTTGTTGGAAGAAGAAGAACAAAGTGTTGGAAGGAGGAAGACGAAGTGTCGGAAGAGGGAGGACGAAGTGTTGCATGAGGAAGTGATCTTGAAAGGGCTTGACTTGTGCTTGGAGGATCCTTTTGTCAAAGGTCTACGGTTTGGCATTGATGAATAGAAGCTTCAATAAGTGAAATCTACGAAAGGGTTTTCCTCTCTAAGAAAGAGGTTTTTCCCTGGCATAGAGCCAACATCATGTGTTCTTGTTTCTTGTGTTTTGGTAGCAATTTGATGAAGTAAACACACACACTAATAAGAAGAAGAAGAAGATCAAGTTAACAAAGATAAATTGGAAAAGTGATTCACAAATTGTTATCAATTCTTGAAGAATCCTACAATACATAACTACCCTTGATTCTTCAACATGGTATCAGAGCTAAGGTGACACATCAAGGAAAGGGCATCTCAAGAACACTCATAAGGTGACTCATCAAGGAAGAACATCTCAAGGGCAACTACAAGGTTGAAGAATCAAGTCAAGAAGTCTCAATCACATCAAGAACAAGAAAGGACTACAAGAAGACTACAAAGCAAGAGGAGAAACATTTGGTATAAAGGCACCTACAAAAAGAGAAAATCAAAGAGGGACCTACATCAAGCTACACCATCTTAAAAAAGGAAAAGCACTACAAGCCAAGTCATCAAGTAAATCTCATCATCAAACAAGTCCATTTGAAGAAAGCAACTTGAAGAACACCAAGATCTAAGGAAATCAAGCCATCAAGTCTTCAAGAAGAAAGTAAGTCCACTACATCTCAAACTCTATCAAGTAAGTATATGTCCCCTTCTGAATATACCTCAATGTCTTTTTACAAAGAAAGAATCAAATTGGTTGGGACCACTAACTTCCTTGCATGGAAGAAGAGGATTCTAATAGAAAGTGTTGGCATTATGATTCAAGTGTTGTCCTTGATGGCAACTCACTCAGAGGTTGGTACAGGTGCTCAGAGACTGGTACAGGTGATGACAACTTAACTAATGGACAGATCTCAGTACAGCAGGACAAGAAAGAGATATACGCAGGTTCAGCAAGGCGAATCAGCGTGTACACGCAGGTTGGCTTCAGCAAAAGCGCGTGTATGTGGAAACGTACCTTTGGTCCATGGCGGTTAGTCCTTGGAAGTTGTGCCTATGGTTTCGGACCATTGTGTCTCGACGGGCGTGTCGATCCCTAGTATTGAAGTTGATGGTATTGTGTTACTATGGTTTTGGCTCTTGGCATTGAGCAAGGCCTAAGGCTATATAAGGAAAAGATCACTAGGCCAAAGCGTGCAAGAGTGAGAGAGTGTATGAGTGATGAAGATCTGAGGAAGTGTGTGATCCAAGTGCTGGTTATGGGTTGGTGATCTGAACCAAGGTTTCACCCATGTGGAGGATGATGAATGATGGAACGAGATCTCAAGGCTTGGAATGATTATCTTCATATGGTTTGACTGTGGATAGATCAGATCTACTGACGCATGTTTATTATTATGATCTGGGTATGTTTTGATGTCTGATATAGCTGCAGAGCTATAAGTTAGAATTTGCAGATCTGTACGCGGGTTGGCTTTGGTAAAAGAGCGTATACACGCAGGTTGGGTTCATCCAAGTAGCGTATACAATGTGAAGTATGATATTTGAAGATGGAGTTGGATCTGGTTGTTGTTATGTTGTCTGGTTGTTGTTGACAGGGTTACAGTGATTCAGAATTGGGTGTTTCAGTGATTGATGATGCAGGTTGTACTACAATGATGATTGTCTTATGGATCTAGTATGAAAATGTATGAAACATGGTCCCGGGAAGATCGTAGGACGGCACCTACGTACTGGTAAACATATCAGCCAGTACAAGAGCCAAGGGGGGTTGTAGCTCCCTTCCAGGAGCAGCTGGAAAACGAGTGAAGGTTGTAGCCTTCTGTAGGGTTGGCACCTACGTACTAGTAAATGGATCGGCTAGTACAAAAGCTATGAGGGTTGTAGCCCTCTGCAGGTTGCAGCCTGCGTGCTGGTAAATGACTGCACCAGTGCATTGTAAAAGAAGTTTCTTATTAAAGAAGAAAGAGACGAATTGCAGCAGGTGGTTTTCACCCACATTGGGTTTCCACCTTATATCATGGTGTTCATGTGTGTGGCTCTTGTGTGATGTTCTGTTCTGTTATTCTGCACCTGTTTACTGTTAATATGCTTAGTAATGATCTGATGCATTTACTGAAGATTAAGATAACTGAATTATAAGATCTCTTGATATACGCGGGTTTCATTAGACACAGTAGCGTGTACACGCGGGTTCACTTAATTGAAGTAGCGTATATGTTTCTGAGTATGAAATAGAAAAGTTTGATTGATCTGATAATACTGATTCACCCCCCCTCTCAGTATTATTTCCAACAATTGGTATCAGAGCAGGTCCTTCAGAGAAGCTTGATCGCTTGAAGGAGATTCGTAGAACAATGGGGAAGAAAGCACGTCAGAAGAAGAAGACAGCTCAAAAGAACAATGACAACCTGTCGTTGTGTGGAAGCAAGTATTCAGATCCAGAAGCACCTCAGATTGAAGATGGACAAGCAAATGAAGCGTCAGATCAAATCATAGATCAACAAGATCTACCTAGCAAAAGGGAGAATGCCCTCAAAGAAGAAATCATCAGATTAGAAGAACAGTTGGAATGTGCCTTCAAAGTTCGAGAAATGCTGCTAGCACTGAATAAAGAGCAAGAAAACGAGATCCTCAAACTAAGGCATCAGTTGGATGAAGAAAGGAAAGTTGGAGAGACCTTGAAGAAGCAATGTCTTGAAAAAGAAGAACAACATCAAGTTGAGGTAAATATCTTGAAAAGCAAATTAGAAGAAAAGGATAAGCTTTTACGATTTCAAGATAGCTCTAAAGTCTTGGATGATATTCTTAGTAGTCAAAGATCTCCTGCTATCAAGACTGGTCTTGGTTTTCATGAATATGTTGAAGGTGAATCTAGTTCACAAGGTGAGGCAAGAAACTCTAATGAGAAATCTGAAATGCCCAAAAAGGAACAACCAAGGAAAGAAATTCCTCAAGGAAGATTCTCTACTCCTAACTATGGACGTGATAGACGATTATTTCCTCCACTGAATAATGTTGAATGTTATGTGTGTCATAATCTTGGACATGTTGCAGCCATATGTAGAAGAAGACGGTTTCAAGACCATCATGCAGAAAGATCATCACATTCAAGATACTTTAATGGATATTGCTTTTCTTGCAATATGTTTGGCCACAAAGCTGCTGATTGCTACAAGAGGAATATGAAACATGTAAGATGCTATGCATGTAACAAGTTTGGACATAAAGCAAGAGATTGCAGGAACAAAGCTCATGATAAGAAGAAATCATCAACATGCGTGAAGATATGGAAGAAGAAGGAAGTTCAGTCAGAAAGATGTGGCACAGCACAGGGTACTCAGCACAGCACAGACATAACAGACTCAGGGGGAGCTGAAGGTATAGAACTTCAGTGTTCTGATTCTCATACGCAAGTTTCATGAAGACAAGTCGCGTATATACGCGAGTTACAGGCTGCAAAGTCGCGTATATGGAGAAAGGGCAGCAGAACAGACCCAGGTTCAGTCATGGTTGGCTCAGGCTCAGGGGGAGCAGAACAGACTCAGGAAATGGTTCAGACATGGTTGGCTCACACTCAGGGGAAGAATATTCTTCGAATAATGCATTGTTGGCATTATGGTTAGAAGGTGTTGATAAAGTCTATGAAGCTAAATGATACATCTTACTGTTTAGGAATGGTATTGCAGGCTGATCATGATGCTGTTGGTGGCTTTCATAAGTCTTGGTCTAGATATTTCATCACTATGTCATGTATCTCTTTTATGATGTCAAGGTCATGTAACGGCCTATGTTGGTTTCCCCACTATGCCTGGGATGAATGATGAAATGTTCATGTATTATCATGTATCTTCACATGGTTAGGTGAATGAGTCAATATTGGGATATCCCCACTAGGTTGGGTGATGAATGTATGTTGAGTCTTTTTGGTGATAGGAAGGTCTTCTATGATGTATAAGTCTTTGTTCTTTTTGTAGAACATCTTTTACAGATCTTGCCTACAGTCAAGGGGAGCATGAACAGCACAATTCAGCAAGAGCAGGATGGATAGATTGGTACACTTTGGCATACACAAAGGGGGAGCACATTTGGAGATTTCAGCATGTACTCAGGGGGAGTATGGACAGCAGTATGGACAGCAGAAGGTATACCAAGGAAGAGAATATCTTGGTCCACCCTTTGCCCTTGATGTCAAAGGGGGAGAGTGACTTGGTGTGGTGGTTGCCATCAAGTCCAAAGGGGGAGATTGTTGGCATTATGATTCAAGTGTTGTCCTTGATGGCAACTCACTCAGAGGTTGGTACAGGTGCTCAGAGACTGGTACAGGTGATGACAACTTAACTAATGGACAGATCTCAGTACAGCAGGACAAGAAAGAGATATACGCAGGTTCAGCAAGGCGAATCAGCGTGTACACGCAGGTTGGCTTCAGCAAAAGCGCGTGTATGTGGAAACGTACCTTTGGTCCATGGCGGTTAGTCCTTGGAAGTTGTGCCTATGGTTTCGGACCATTGTGTCTCGACGGGCGTGTCGATCCCTAGTATTGAAGTTGATGGTATTGTGTTACTATGGTTTTGGCTCTTGGCATTGAGCAAGGCCTAAGGCTATATAAGGAAAAGATCACTAGGCCAAAGCGTGCAAGAGTGAGAGAGTGTATGAGTGATGAAGATCTGAGGAAGTGTGTGATCCAAGTGCTGGTTATGGGTTGGTGATCTGAACCAAGGTTTCACCCATGTGGAGGATGATGAATGATGGAACGAGATCTCAAGGCTTGGAATGATTATCTTCATATGGTTTGACTGTGGATAGATCAGATCTACTGACGCATGTTTATTATTATGATCTGGGTATGTTTTGATGTCTGATATAGCTGCAGAGCTATAAGTTAGAATTTGCAGATCTGTACGCGGGTTGGCTTTGGTAAAAGAGCGTATACACGCAGGTTGGGTTCATCCAAGTAGCGTATACAATGTGAAGTATGATATTTGAAGATGGAGTTGGATCTGGTTGTTGTTATGTTGTCTGGTTGTTGTTGACAGGGTTACAGTGATTCAGAATTGGGTGTTTCAGTGATTGATGATGCAGGTTGTACTACAATGATGATTGTCTTATGGATCTAGTATGAAAATGTATGAAACATGGTCCCGGGAAGATCGTAGGACGGCACCTACGTACTGGTAAACATATCAGCCAGTACAAGAGCCAAGGGGGGTTGTAGCTCCCTTCCAGGAGCAGCTGGAAAACGAGTGAAGGTTGTAGCCTTCTGTAGGGTTGGCACCTACGTACTAGTAAATGGATCGGCTAGTACAAAAGCTATGAGGGTTGTAGCCCTCTGCAGGTTGCAGCCTGCGTGCTGGTAAATGACTGCACCAGTGCATTGTAAAAGAAGTTTCTTATTAAAGAAGAAAGAGACGAATTGCAGCAGGTGGTTTTCACCCACATTGGGTTTCCACCTTATATCATGGTGTTCATGTGTGTGGCTCTTGTGTGATGTTCTGTTCTGTTATTCTGCACCTGTTTACTGTTAATATGCTTAGTAATGATCTGATGCATTTACTGAAGATTAAGATAACTGAATTATAAGATCTCTTGATATACGCGGGTTTCATTAGACACAGTAGCGTGTACACGCGGGTTCACTTAATTGAAGTAGCGTATATGTTTCTGAGTATGAAATAGAAAAGTTTGATTGATCTGATAATACTGATTCACCCCCCCTCTCAGTATTATTTCCAACAATTGGTATCAGAGCAGGTCCTTCAGAGAAGCTTGATCGCTTGAAGGAGATTCGTAGAACAATGGGGAAGAAAGCACGTCAGAAGAAGAAGACAGCTCAAAAGAACAATGACAACCTGTCGTTGTGTGGAAGCAAGTATTCAGATCCAGAAGCACCTCAGATTGAAGATGGACAAGCAAATGAAGCGTCAGATCAAATCATAGATCAACAAGATCTACCTAGCAAAAGGGAGAATGCCCTCAAAGAAGAAATCATCAGATTAGAAGAACAGTTGGAATGTGCCTTCAAAGTTCGAGAAATGCTGCTAGCACTGAATAAAGAGCAAGAAAACGAGATCCTCAAACTAAGGCATCAGTTGGATGAAGAAAGGAAAGTTGGAGAGACCTTGAAGAAGCAATGTCTTGAAAAAGAAGAACAACATCAAGTTGAGGTAAATATCTTGAAAAGCAAATTAGAAGAAAAGGATAAGCTTTTACGATTTCAAGATAGCTCTAAAGTCTTGGATGATATTCTTAGTAGTCAAAGATCTCCTGCTATCAAGACTGGTCTTGGTTTTCATGAATATGTTGAAGGTGAATCTAGTTCACAAGGTGAGGCAAGAAACTCTAATGAGAAATCTGAAATGCCCAAAAAGGAACAACCAAGGAAAGAAATTCCTCAAGGAAGATTCTCTACTCCTAACTATGGACGTGATAGACGATTATTTCCTCCACTGAATAATGTTGAATGTTATGTGTGTCATAATCTTGGACATGTTGCAGCCATATGTAGAAGAAGACGGTTTCAAGACCATCATGCAGAAAGATCATCACATTCAAGATACTTTAATGGATATTGCTTTTCTTGCAATATGTTTGGCCACAAAGCTGCTGATTGCTACAAGAGGAATATGAAACATGTAAGATGCTATGCATGTAACAAGTTTGGACATAAAGCAAGAGATTGCAGGAACAAAGCTCATGATAAGAAGAAATCATCAACATGCGTGAAGATATGGAAGAAGAAGGAAGTTCAGTCAGAAAGATGTGGCACAGCACAGGGTACTCAGCACAGCACAGACATAACAGACTCAGGGGGAGCTGAAGGTATAGAACTTCAGTGTTCTGATTCTCATACGCAAGTTTCATGAAGACAAGTCGCGTATATACGCGAGTTACAGGCTGCAAAGTCGCGTATATGGAGAAAGGGCAGCAGAACAGACCCAGGTTCAGTCATGGTTGGCTCAGGAAATGGTTCAGACATGGTTGGCTCACACTCAGGGGGAGAATATTCTTCGAATAATGCATTGTTGGCATTATGGTTAGAAGGTGTTGATAAAGTCTATGAAGCTAAATGATACATCTTACTGTTTAGGAATGGTATTGCAGGCTGATCATGATGCTGTTGGTGGCTTTCATAAGTCTTGGTCTAGATATTTCATCACTATGTCATGTATCTCTTTTATGATGTCAAGGTCATGTAACGGCCTATGTTGGTTTCCCCACTATGCCTGGGATGAATGATGAAATGTTCATGTATTATCATGTATCTTCACATGGTTAGGTGAATGAGTCAATATTGGGATATCCCCACTAGGTTGGGTGATGAATGTATGTTGAGTCTTTTTGGTGATAGGAAGGTCTTCTATGATGTATAAGTCTTTGTTCTTTTTGTAGAACATCTTTTACAGATCTTGCCTACAGTCAAGGGGAGCATGAACAGCACAATTCAGCAAGAGCAGGATGGATAGATTGGTACACTTTGGCATACACAAAGGGGGAGCACATTTGGAGATTTCAGCATGTACTCAGGGGGAGTATGGACAGCAGTATGGACAGCAGAAGGTATACCAAGGAAGAGAATATCTTGGTCCACCCTTTGCCCTTGATGTCAAAGGGGGAGAGTGACTTGGTGTGGTGGTTGCCATCAAGTCCAAAGGGGGAGATTGTTGGCATTATGATTCAAGTGTTGTCCTTGATGGCAACTCACTCAGAGGTTGGTACAGGTGCTCAGAGACTGGTACAGGTGATGACAACTTAACTAATGGACAGATCTCAGTACAGCAGGACAAGAAAGAGATATACGCAGGTTCAGCAAGGCGAATCAGCGTGTACACGCAGGTTGGCTTCAGCAAAAGCGCGTGTATGTGGAAACGTACCTTTGGTCCATGGCGGTTAGTCCTTGGAAGTTGTGCCTATGGTTTCGGACCATTGTGTCTCGACGGGCGTGTCGATCCCTAGTATTGAAGTTGATGGTATTGTGTTACTATGGTTTTGGCTCTTGGCATTGAGCAAGGCCTAAGGCTATATAAGGAAAAGATCACTAGGCCAAAGCGTGCAAGAGTGAGAGAGTGTATGAGTGATGAAGATCTGAGGAAGTGTGTGATCCAAGTGCTGGTTATGGGTTGGTGATCTGAACCAAGGTTTCACCCATGTGGAGGATGATGAATGATGGAACGAGATCTCAAGGCTTGGAATGATTATCTTCATATGGTTTGACTGTGGATAGATCAGATCTACTGACGCATGTTTATTATTATGATCTGGGTATGTTTTGATGTCTGATATAGCTGCAGAGCTATAAGTTAGAATTTGCAGATCTGTACGCGGGTTGGCTTTGGTAAAAGAGCGTATACACGCAGGTTGGGTTCATCCAAGTAGCGTATACAATGTGAAGTATGATATTTGAAGATGGAGTTGGATCTGGTTGTTGTTATGTTGTCTGGTTGTTGTTGACAGGGTTACAGTGATTCAGAATTGGGTGTTTCAGTGATTGATGATGCAGGTTGTACTACAATGATGATTGTCTTATGGATCTAGTATGAAAATGTATGAAACATGGTCCCGGGAAGATCGTAGGACGGCACCTACGTACTGGTAAACATATCAGCCAGTACAAGAGCCAAGGGGGGTTGTAGCTCCCTTCCAGGAGCAGCTGGAAAACGAGTGAAGGTTGTAGCCTTCTGTAGGGTTGGCACCTACGTACTAGTAAATGGATCGGCTAGTACAAAAGCTATGAGGGTTGTAGCCCTCTGCAGGTTGCAGCCTGCGTGCTGGTAAATGACTGCACCAGTGCATTGTAAAAGAAGTTTCTTATTAAAGAAGAAAGAGACGAATTGCAGCAGGTGGTTTTCACCCACATTGGGTTTCCACCTTATATCATGGTGTTCATGTGTGTGGCTCTTGTGTGATGTTCTGTTCTGTTATTCTGCACCTGTTTACTGTTAATATGCTTAGTAATGATCTGATGCATTTACTGAAGATTAAGATAACTGAATTATAAGATCTCTTGATATACGCGGGTTTCATTAGACACAGTAGCGTGTACACGCGGGTTCACTTAATTGAAGTAGCGTATATGTTTCTGAGTATGAAATAGAAAAGTTTGATTGATCTGATAATACTGATTCACCCCCCCTCTCAGTATTATTTCCAACAGAAAGCCTTAGCCAAGTACAATAAGGATGAGACACAAGCTAAAAGTATTCTAATAGAATCCATCAAAGACTCATTCCTTATGTCTCCAAATTTGAAACATCAAAAGAAATATATGACAAGCTAATAGAGCTATTCTCGGTAAGCACATCGGGAGAAGTGATATCTCTACGAAATGATTTGTACAAGATGAAGATATCAGAGGATGGGATAGCTCCATACTTCATGAAGATCTCTGAGATGAGGGATCAACTTCAAGAGTCGGGAGAAATCATGTCTGACAAAGAAATGACAATCGTAGTACTCAATTCTCTACCTAAGGATTGAAGCAATTTCACATCAAGCATATATTTCAAGAAGGAAGCTACCCAACTAAGTGAATTATGGTGTCTATGTAAGATAGAGGAAACTATTCTCAAAGCAAAAGATGATGTGGGATCAAAGGAGCAAGCATTTGCAACCATGGCCATGAGAAAGGGAAAATTTGGCAAATTTGTCCACGAAGAACAAACAATAGAGATATTTCCAAAGTCCAATGCTTTGGATGCCAAGAATATGGACACTACAAAAGGAATTGTCCTAAACTTAAGAGGGACAGCAACAACAAAAGAAAAAGGGAAGAAGCTCATATAACTCAAGAGGTGAAAGAAGAAGACAACAAGCAGAAGAAGGAACATCATCCAGATCTCTACTATGACTAAGTCTACTTCTTTACTTAAAATCCTCTTTCAAAGTTTTGAGTAGAATAGGAGCACGTAGAAATAAAACAAAATGCATGGTTAAAAATATCTTCTAGAATGTAGGAGCATGGTGTAAACATAGCTCAAAATAATCATATAGAAGGAGCATACCTATTATAGGACATCATCCATGATAAAAGACTAATTGATCATGATTAAAAAATCATGGAAGTCCTCCATCATCAAAAGGATGAAACATTTGCAGGATGAGGATCTTCAAGATCCTATCACAAGAATCTTCAAAAGAAGATTAATAAATAAGAGCAAATGTGTCAATGGGAATTCCATTCACGAAATACAAGGAAGGATGATATGCAGGCAAGAAAAGATGAACCAAGAAAGGCTACACCAATCAAAAAGAACCATCAAACGAAGTCGAGATGATAAAGGAAAAATCAAGATGAGGTATGTATGCATCAAAGTTTAAGTCATGTCATCATATATGTTATTGAGTCATGGGTATAGTTCTAAAAACATGATCAAGTACAAAAGGATCTCTTTCACCGAAGACATAGTCAAGAGCATGTACTACATCTAATAAAGGTCAACAAAAAGAAATTCTCACATAAGGAGTATAATGTTGTTGACTAGTCCAAGAAGCAAGTGAAGAAAAAATACTTTCTTAAGGAGTATAAGATTGCTAATTAAGAAGCAAGTGAAGAAGAAACGTTGACTAGTCCAAGAAGCAAGTGATGAAGAAAGTGCTCTCATGAGGAAGTACAAGGTTGTTATGTAAACAATTCAAGAAGAAGCAAATGAAAGATCAAGCATGTGAACAACACCATGGTAATAAAGAATCACTATCTGACAAGATCCATTAAAGACATCTCACGAAAAAAGGCACGACAACTCTGACAAAGGAAGAAAAATATCAAAGGACCCTTGACACCTATGAAGGCCTTAGAGATATTAAGGTGCAGATGACTGCTTCAACTCTGCAAAGATGTCATGATGAATAAGCCATCCAACAACAGCACAAAAGAGGTCTAAGAATTGAAGAGTTAAATTGTAATCTTGTTGTAGAGACAATTGATAAAATTAACCAAGAGCATTTTCCATTACATTTACTTTACTTGTCTCTTGAGGGTTTGAGTTTTCATATGCAAAGATATTCCAAAAGCCTGTATTGCAATCCTTTCAAACAAGTACTTTATTTTCATGCTTCAAGTCTAATTGCATATTGATGCCTTGGTTTAGCACTTCCTTTCTTTTACATTTCGAAGTTAATTACTAATTTTTGGGTTTGGCAAGATATGTTTCATAGATTTTGATTCATAAAGTTGATTATCTCAAAATCATTTTGTATCTTACATATCTTGTGCTAACAATTCTTTTACATTTGAGGGTTACTTTGCTTTCTCTTTTGAGAGCATTACATTTTACTTTGAGCAAATTGTTGAGAAAATTCCTTATAAGGCATTGATTTTATGGTTTTTCTCATGTTAATGATTGGCATTGTTATTTCAATTTGCTCACATCATATTTGCTCATAAATCCTTAAAAGTAATCCATTTTCACTATGACACTCTCCTAGAAACTCACATCTTTTAACTTAACTTTTCATTAGGGCCCGCGCCCCTTAGCTAACTTATGAGATAGTTCAAACAGAGAGAGTCGGGATTAGTTTTACAGCCCCTTCTCTGAATTCCTTGCCACCGACCAAACCTTGTGGGGTTGAAGGCTTTTCTCACTAACTTGTAAGTAGGTGTAGGCGACAGGTGATAACAGGTATGAAGCTCGGCCTCAATATAACACTTGATATACACCTACAGCGGCACTCAATCACAGTGGTTGCTTGTTGCTCCTATTCGGCCTCCTAAAGGAGACACATCAAACTTCAACGGTGCCCAAAATTACCCTTTAAGTACTGCAGTTGTCTCTCATAAGACTCGACCCTATGACAGAAGAGAACACACAACCAAACAATCCTTCGACCTCCTTCAAGGCCTCAATCACATATTCAAGCATGTTGATGTGTGTAAAATGAGGGAGAAGGCACCTCTATATATACAATTTGATGGGTGCCAATAGACGTAACCGTTTGGGCTTGATGAGCCGACATAGAGGTGAAGCCGACCTTGATAATTTACATGTGAGAAAACATAAATTCAAAAACCCACTTCTCCTTATCCAAATTTGACGATCTTTAGGTCGATTTTGGTCCTCTCGAAAAGGGGAATTCAATGTCATAATTATCTTCTTCAAAAGACCTGTCTACAGTGGAATTTGGACCTGGTTTCCAATTTTAGCACTCCCTCTCAACTAGGGAGATTTCCACCTGACAATCCATTCATTAACATGACATCTTCTCATTATGTGCCATCTCTGCATCTCGTCCCAACTTTGTTGAACACTGATAAAGATAATGAAGAAGAATTTATCGAGAGTGAGTCACAAGACTTTTGCCACTCTCCAATGACTAAAGTTAGTACACATACCTAGATGTAAAACCACAAACAAACTTGATCCCAAGTGATCAAGTTTGATAAACGTTATTCATCTTAAACATAGGGAGTAAAGCAATGCACGATGCATCCATCGTTAGTGCTATGGTCCCAAACCACTTTTCCAACTCATTGGTCAGATGAGAGGCACTTCCCATGCGTCCACTACTACATGGGTAGGATGACGCAAGAACATCAAAAGGGAAAGAATATATCAAATCTTGCTCACAACCACTGGTAGGGAAAGGAGAAACCACATTCTACAAACACAATTCATAATCACACGTAGGGAAAGGATGAACCACATCCTACAAAGACATGTCATAACCATACGTAGGGAAAGGATGAACCACATCCTAAGTGCATACAAATCACCAAGAGTAAGAAAAGGATACACCACTTCCTACATGCATGCCAACCATAGCAAGGATACTATTCGTGGGGAAAGGATGAATCACATTGCACTGACATGTCAACCGTCGATCGTAGGGAATAAGCATCCTACATGTGGGGAAAGGATGAAACACGTGTTGATTTCTAGGTAGCATCAGATGTGCTCTAGCTCCGAAATTTTGTGGAGGGGCTAGAACACATGAGATCTCCAAGACCCAGAAATCGTTTGGTGAAATTCCACACGGATTGTATTTTATTAAAATAATTAATATTTTTAATGGGTTGCTTAAGTCTAAACTTAGGAAAATTAAAATATTAATGGGTATTAATGAAAATATGGGTGATAAGCTTCTAAGAGACGAGGATCAAGTCTAATTTAATCTTAGTCGTTGATTAGAGATTAGATCACAACCGTTGATATCTCAACAGGAAAAGTATAAAGGAAGGCTTGGGATCAGTTGGAGAAAACACAGAGAGATTGAGGAAATCAATTTTCTAAGGTACAAAGTTCTCAAGAGGGAAATTGAGTAGGGAGATCTTGCAGCTGAGGGGCAGGGATAGTTCAAGAATACTGACAGAGAGGCAGAGAGAAGCTTGTGGAGGCAGCACAATAGCTAGGAGAGTTGACGTTGGGCCAGTCTGGGCCCACGCAGCCTTGAGGCAGAGCCAAAAGGGTCCAGCACAGTGACAAAAAGTTGTGTTCCACGTAGAGAGCCTGAACTACCGGAACTACTAGGAAAGCTGACACAATGGGCATAAGAGCTGACACAGAGCCTCAGAGAGCTCCACTCAAGCCCATGCAGTTATCGCGAAGGAGCAACGCAGATGTAGTCAAGGCTATAATTAATAACCTTCCGCGGAATTCAAAATTTGAATGGAAAAACGATATTCTATGGTACAAGGGAAGAATTCATCTGGGCTCAAATTCCAAATTTAAAGCCAACGTTATCAAAGAGTCGCATGATTCACTGTCAGCCAAATATGTAGGAATGCACGCCAGTCATTCTTTTGGAAGGAAATGAATAGTGATATTCAAAAATATGTAGGAGAATGTGATCAATGTCAACAAAATAAAAGTGAGAACATTAGGACCCAAGGGTTGCTCCACCCTTTAATATCCCAAACCAAAAATGGGAAGAAATATCGATGGATTTTATTGAAGAATTACCCATGTCAAAGGGGAAAGATAAAATTCTTGTAGTAGTAGACAGAGTCACAAAGTATGCACGCTTCATAGGAATGAAGAAATTAGATTCAACAAAAGAAATCACTGAGAAATTAGAAGCTTACCTTCGTTGATATGCAGCAGACAAGCAAAATAAGTGGGCACAGTGGTTACATCTCGTTGAATGGTGGTATAATTCAACTTATCACACTTCCCCAAAGATGACCCCATATCAAGCTATGTACGGATATGAACCTCCCAAATGGAAGGATTTGGCCATTTCCGAGACAAGTTCCAGCAGTAAACGAGCAATTAGAAGAAACCCAAAAAGTTTTTCAAACATCAAAAGAAAATCTAAATATTGCAAGAAATCGCATGAAGCAGTGGGTCGACCGACACGGAACATAGAGAGAATTTGTAGTTGGAGAATGGGTATTTGTTAAACTTCAGCGTTACAAGCAATTATCCCTAAAACAATAAGGAAAAAAAAATTGGCACCAAAGTTTTATGGACCATATCAAATTAACAAAAAGATCAACCAAGTACCATACAGCTTAAGCCTTACAAACAAAAGTAGAGTCCACAACGTTTTCCATGTATCTTGTCTTAAAAAGGCATTGGGCAAACACTAATCAACTCAAACAACGCTTCTGATATTAGATGATGAAGGCAAGTTCATCTTAGAAACCAAAAGGAATTGTTACCACTAGGGAAAGGAAGTTGCGATCTCGAGTAATTAAAGAATACCTTATCAAGTGGGAGAATCTACCAGAAGAAGAAGCCTCATGGGAGACAGAAGCTTTTTTCCAAAAACACTCATCATTGTGTATGCATTGAGGACAAAGCATATTTTCAAGAGGAAGGCAATGTTATGTAATTAATTAATATGTAATTCGTGCATGATCAAAGATCATGCCCCTTCCCATACAGGTGCTCAAGGGCTTATTTAAGCCAAGGCCCTGCCTGTAAAACAAAACATCATTCAATTATATATATATATATATATATATATTCATATTTTTTTAGTTTATACGCTCTAGACCAGTTGCTTCTTAAGAATGGTTGGTCTTGTGTTTGTTCTTTTAATCTGATAGACCTCTTGAGAAGCGAGAGGTTTCACAAGATTTGAAAAGTCATGATCAAGATTGTCATTTGTAGTCTTTTCAGAAGTGGTCCTATAAGTGTTGTGCGACGAGAAAGGGAATGGTTCAAGATCTTCAACATGCTCGGGCAACTGAGATTCCCTATAGAGAACAAAAAGGGGTTCCATCAAGCTCAGGAATGGTGGCATATGATAAAACCATTTGTAGTTGTCCACCAATTGGAGTAAACCATTTCCTTGACAAAAGCCACCACCAAGCATTAAGCACATCAATGAAAACAATATCCATTATTACATAAATGTCCTTGTTAGCTAACCAAGATACCTTCACATCTTTAATAAGACCATAGACAAAATAGATTTAGAATCAAATCCACATGTATTCTTATATAGCCTAGTAATTCCCATCTCCAATTGATGCAATACTTTCAATGGCATGACATTTGCCAAAACCCAAAATCAAGCATAAAACTATGCAATATAAAATTGTTACTTACTCGAAATACCAAGAAAGGATCAAGACCCTCGTTCTTATCAATGTGCAAATTTAATACTATGACAAGTGGGTAATCAGGTTCATCATCAAGAACTAGAGCTTTCTTGATTTGCCTCCTTTGGGGAGGAAGTTTAGCCATATCTTTAAGGGAAATTGGCACAGTCACCTTACCCAAGACACTGTCCATGTCAACATTCAACTCAATCTCATTACTCTTAGGTTTTGGCTTCGATTTTTTTGCACTTTCCCTTGGGAAGTATCCTTCGATTGAGATGCATTTTCAACACTAGAGCTTGTTTGGGGTTAATCTTTATTCTTCCCAGAATACTGCAGGCTCATGAATCTTCCAGTATTCTCAACAGCTAACACAGGTTCAGCTTGCTCAACATTGATTCGTGTTTTCCTAAGCTCTAGGGGGGCATAAGTATTCACAAGTAAGATGTTGAGTGCATTGGTTTCATTTACCATATTCAAGTGTTCTGAGTCTGGTTGATTTTGGGTAGCATCGAATGTGCTCTAGCTCCAAAATTTTGTGGAGGGGCTAGAATACATGAGATCGTCCAAGACCCGAAAATCGTTTGGAGAAGTTCCACCCGAATGAGGAGTTATTAAAATAATTAATATTTTTAATGGGCTCCTAAGTCTAAACTTAGGAAAATAAAAATATTAATGACGATTAATAAAGATAAGGGTAAGAAGCTTCTAAGAGACGAGGATCAAGTCGGTTTTAATCTTAGTCGTTGATCAAGGTCAAATTCTTCTAGTGACAGGGTGAGATCATCTCACTATTTGTTTTGTCCAGTTTCTCTCTGTATCGAATAGCCAGGCAAGCTTCCAACGAATTGTACCCATATTTACTATTGCATAATAATAAAACCCTCAGAGCTGTTGCATCGGTTTACCCGCATTGGGTTTTACCAGGGACGTTTGTCTAGAAATAACAATGTCATTGTGTTGTATCTATTTCCTGTTCAGTTTCTTGTTTTTGATTATAAATTTAAATGGTGTAGGTTGCAATTGTATTTACTTCGATATTTACAGTAGAACACCGTAAATAACTTGCATGGATTAACAAGTGGAAGCAATATCAGTTTGTTGCAGCAGTGATTCGGGTGGTTTCTTGAATTTTCACATGTTATCAGAGCTATAGGTGAAGCAAGAAGAACAGAGCTGAAAGACCCAGCACTGAAGGAAGCAGGGAATTCGAAATTCCTACAGAGGAAGTAATTTGAATCCACAGATGTTTTGCGCAGTTCAGGACAAGAGGGCTAGATTTTCGTAGTAAATCTCTCTCTGAGTGAGTCGACAAAGAGGTAAGATTTCTAGATCGAAATATATCAACGACAAAGGGAGCAATGCAACAAAGGATTCAATGAAGAGGGGTTTTTATGGTGGGACGCAATTTTCTGCAAGCAATTGCTAAGCAGAAAGACTTCAAATGGAAGAGAGAGACACAGTTGAGGGAATTCTTCCACAGAGGACTTCCAGCCAAGAAGTCTGAATTCTCATCAGCTGAGCAGCAGCAAGGGGCAACAAATCTACTGAATCCAGCAGGGAGTGCATAGGCTAGCCCAGCAACAACACAAAGGAGAGAGGAGGTCACTCGACTTTCTAATTAGCATAGATGGCAACCAGTGGACTGAGAGATCAGGACAGGTTGGATAGGGCATCCAAATATGTAATCTGGAAGGCAAGGATGTCGTGCCTTATAGATGAACGTTTTCTCAGATCCTACGTCAACAACGTGATGGTTGTGCTCGCGGATCCAAATCCGCTCAAGTACAGAGGAGAAATGGAGAAGACAAAGAGAATGATCCTCGACAAAGTGAAGGATCATGTAGTCCGTCACATCGTTAGCAGAGGGACTGCTAAGGAGATGTGGGATGCGTTGTCTACGTTGTATCAGGGATCTTTCGAGCAGCGGAAGACGTACCTAGAGCAGAAGATGAGATCCATACAGATGCAGAAGGGGGAACGCATTGATCCGTTCCTCACGAAGCTTCAAGAGACCCGAGATGAGTTAGCAGTTGTGGGGTCTACACCTCAAGGGTTCAAGATGGTAAGACTGGCCCTAATTATGTTTTCGAAGATTGGCGAGTCTTTGTCTAGAGTATCCTTGACAGGGCGACCTTGCCAAATTGGGATGAGATGTGGGCGGCTCTTAAGCAAGAGGAGCTAAGGAGAGACTTGGTCAAGTGTAAACTTGACAGAAACAGCAATAGTGGGTCAAAGCCCAAGGAGGAGGATGAGAATGCAGCCCTTGCATCCAAGGGGCAACAGGAGCAACGGAAGTGAAAGAAGGACATTTCGAAGATTAAATGCTTCAGGTGTGGTGAAATGGGTCACTACGCAACACAGTGTCCTCTCAAGAAGAAGGACCAAGATGAGAAGCATGATCTAAAGGTTGCGGCCGCGAAGATCGAGGAAGATGAGTTTGCCATGAGAGTCAAGATACCTCCAAGAGGGGGGTGGAATGATTCAGAGTTGTAGTTCGAAAGAGCTACAGATGGGCAAGATCCTTAAGGAGCCTACCTCTCGGATCAATTCCTTGCTACGGAAGCCCAAATCAGATGTAGCAGGATGGACTAGTGTCAGTTGGTGCAAAGGAGTGCAAGAGTGACAGTTGCAATGATTAGGAGTGCCAAAGACTCAGCAGCGCAGAGCAGTGTTGGCAACAGTGCAGATAGCACAGAGCAACATCAGCAGGAACATAGAGGAATCAAAGGGTCAACGCAGAGACTAACAGCAGTCAGACTCCAGCAGCGAGATGCATCATACTGAACACTAGTTCAGTAATTTGGGACGCTTTTCTGTTGTTGATGCAGTAGCAATAGCAGCAACAGTTGGAAAAGGTTGCAGTGCAGATGCAATTGGCAGTGGCAGTACCAGTAGCAGTACGGACGCAAAATTGAGAGGGGGTTGCATTACGGATGTAGTGTTGACAGTGGCAGGGTCAACAGCAGTACAAATGCAACATTTGCATAGTAGTTGGTGGACAGGATGTCAGACATCAACAGCGCAGAAGGAGATCTTACAGAACAGAGTGATGCTTCAGAAGGGTGCATTGCTAGAGCACATTCCTCGCCAAGAGGGAGTGTTGATTTCTGGTAGCATCAGATGTGCTCTAAGTCTCGAATTTTGTAGGTAGGCTTAGACACATGCATTCTCCAATACCCAGAAATCGTTTTGGGAAATTCCACGCAGAGACAATTTTATTAAAATAATTAATTATTTTTAATGGACCCTAAGTCTAAACTTAGGAAATTAAAATAATTAATGGGTATTAATCTAAACTATGAGTGAAACTTCTAGAAGAAGGCGGAGATTAAGTCAATATGATCCTAGCCATTGATTAAGATCTAATCTGGGTCGTTGATTGATCAACGAGAGGATTATAGGAGAAGGCTTGATGGGCACTTGGAGAACACATCGAGTGAAGAAAAGAAGATCGATCTTCTAAAGCAGAGCAACTACTAGAAAGAATTTTCAAGTGTCTTTTGCATTGAGGGGCAGAGATATTATCCAAAAGACGGAAGTTTTCCTGGGCCGAAGAGTACAAGACAGAGACGACGTCTAGAGCGCAGAGGGAGATCGAATTCATGCTAAAGAAAACATGTTTAAGGAGCAGGAAGTTGGAACCGGGGTGTGAGATCGGAGGCATAAAATAAAAGTTTATGGGCAGCAGAGGATCTGGAAGAGGAGCAACGTAGTCCCCAACAGAGGTGACAAAGAAACTGCGTAGGATTGATGCAGATCTGCGCAGAGGCTGATACAGAAGGGAAGCAAAGCCTCCTTCCAGCGAGATAAGGGTCAAATTCTTCCAGTGACAGGGTGAGATCATCTCACTATTTGTTTTTTCCAGTTTCTCTCTACATCGAATAACCAGTCGGGCTTCCAACGGTGTCATTGTGTTGTATCTATTTCTTGTTCAGTTTCTAGTTTCCGCTTATAAATTTAAGTACTTCATTGTTCTAATATCATTGTAATTTGTCTCCAAGTACTTGACTCCATCAAGGCGCTGGTCTTTCAAATAATCTAAATCTAATGATTGACCTTTCTAAATTAACCAAGTTGTTGGGTCACTCAGTTTTGTCTCCAGGACTAGTCGGTTACGACGAGTCTTTCCATCTTCACATTTCATAGGGACTACTTCCCATAGCTCATTGTAGGTAGACAGCTAGAATGAAGAGGTCAAGGTGTTGAAAAAACTAGGGCAGACTTATTAGATGATTTCTCTTATAATGGTAACTATTTGTGAGGAATTTTTATTTTCCTTAATTAGGTTCTTCTGGTACTTGATTATTGTTATGTGTTCTTCTTTATCAAACAGCGAATAAACCATAAAGAACAATGAGACAAAGGACACAAGATGTAGGTGATCTGCCAAGGCCAAAACCTCTCAACCCTGAGAGGAAAACCGACAAGAATTCTTCTTCTTATAGAATCTTCAATTGATGAATTCACCTAGACCCTTGACCAAGAACCCCTACAAGACCAAGTCAATGCTTCTTGTTTGAATAGCTTCTCCTTCCAACAACTTCGATATACTAAGCAATTACAACTACAACTTCGACTTCGACTTACACAAAAATTGCAACTTCGACTCGACAAAAAACTACAAATTTGACTTGGGCAAAAACTGTAACTTCAACTGCAACTTTTCTTTGCCTAGGTAGATTCTCTCTTCTAGAGAACTCAGCTTCCAAAATAACTCTTCTTGGTGACCTAACTTCACTTCTGCCACTCGGCTTCCCTGCAACAATATGTGCCCTAATTTATTTGCACGTGTGGAGAGAAGTAGCCCAAGAAAAAAATCCAAATAGCTCAACATTTCCTCCTTCCTTTGTCTTCCTCTTTTTCACAATTCTTCTAGTCCTTGTGATCGAACTCGTGTGTGAGAGTAAAGTATCTCCAAATCACGTCGAAGTCCTCTTTATAAAGGCATCTCCAAATCACGTCGAAGTCCTCTTTATAAAGGCTTCTTAATGGGTCGAATTGCTCCTTTAGGCCAACTTGTCTCCTCATGTAGGTCGACTTGATCTTTGTGCGATGACGAGGTCTTGGAGGGTCTTTTGACTATATTTTGACTCAAATAAATTTTGTTTACAATATGTAACATGCCCAAACGGGTCTTCAATACATGACAATGACTCAATTGACTTTATGACAATCCTAGAAGCACTCAATGGGAGCTTGACCTAAAATTAAATTTCTCTTGAGCATGAAACCTGTTACCCACCACTTTGTGCGTGATATCCCTAACAGAAAAAATTTCTCCAATATGGTCCTCATATGACATCCAACAGCCCCTTGCAGCCACAAACTAGCTCATTGTGCCATTTCTCCGCCACCTAACCCAACCATGTGGTCCCTCACCCATCTGTCTTAATCGTGTGTTTGAAGGTGGGCCTCCCGAACCTAAAGGTATGTCTTGACATTTGGAAATTTAGTATTCAGTTTGCTTATCATGGACACTTATGGATGGACATAGATTAATGGGGGTATTCGGTGGAAAGGGTAAGCTAGGTTTGTACTTTTGTCCCCTTGACCTATTTTGGATGTTACCCTTGGATCTTAGTTCCGTGGGATCTCCCTTGTTGACCATTTCGTTTTAGGGTGGTACTACTTAGGAAACCCCAATTTTGGTTTTGTGATCCCACTTCCTTGTCCACATACATCACTCCCCTTCTACTTATTATAATCCCATTCATCATCTCTACCACCTAGGTCCACATTTCCTCACTGGATACGCATAGGGTTAGCCTCCCCTTTCCCATGCCCCCACCTTGGGTAAGGCTTGGAATTATACCCCAGATGTTAAATCAGCTGAAAAGAAAAAGTAAAAGCATAAATGGCCACATTCAACAGGAAAATGTACCACAAGATGCAAAAGATGGTTGGAAAAACATATTTAGCACGTGAGCAAAAGACAATACATGAGCTATGGCCATAACCCTAGTTCCATGGGCCCTACATCATCCTTTTTTATCATTCAGGAACCCATGATTGTCCCAACCCCCGGTGAGAAATGAACTGCCCTACCAGAAAGGGGGTATCCAGATATATTTTACACATCATGCTCTTATCCTTTGAGCCACAACGGGGCATATCATGTACCATGATTGCTCCCGCCTATACATTATATACCTTGGTGTGGGCCTCCTTTCTTCTAGCTACCCTTGTACCATCATATGTGGCCTAGGATTGCCCCTTTCACTCCTTATTCCATTCACCCCTTTATCACACGCCACCATCATTTGAAGGATGTACCTTGGACACATTATCCCCTCTAAAGGTAGAAACCACCTAATAAGGTACTTGGTTAACCCCTTTTGGAGCTTGGAGACATTAGCACATGCCAAAACCTACTACGGAAGCGCATGCCATTATGAACTATCCACTTGTTGTCGATGGTTTGTAAGCTCTTTTACA
The DNA here is from genome assembly GCA_031772625.1 of Pinus tabuliformis. Taxonomy (NCBI): domain Eukaryota; kingdom Viridiplantae; phylum Streptophyta; class Pinopsida; order Pinales; family Pinaceae; genus Pinus; species Pinus tabuliformis. Next base: position 714,867,425 of record CM062812.1, on the reverse strand, counting down.
TGATTACTTTAATGACTATTGTGCTGGAAGGCTAGGGGACGCATTGGATCTTACGTAGGATTGCAGATGGTGACCATTCTAAGTTTGGCCTTCTTATATGGGGTCCTAACTCTCTAGAACGCTAAATTGGCATATGTAGGGTGTGTGTAGAGAGCAATGGGCCTCCACAGCAATAGACAGCACTCCATGGATCCCCAGAAATGTTAAAAGATTGCCCGAGATCCACCTATTGGACGAGAAAGATGCACCTAGTACACCATGCTCAGTCGGCCTCACAGTTGCACCATACCCTTGGCAGGTGACCTGGGACTTGTACACTGATGTGGCATCGTTTATTCCATCATCTAAGCCCGTACAGATAGTCTACACTTATTTTCGACCTACTTGGAGACCCATAAGGTTATTGATGTGATCCCACTGTTGAGAAATCTAGGGCATAGTGATTATGTGATTTCTCTTCTATTAGTAACAGCTTGTGAGAGTTTTTTACTTCTTTATATTAGGATCTTCTTTTAGTTAGGTTATTAGTGTTCTTCTTCATCAAACAGTTACTAATGCATGAACCATAAAGAGACAAGAGACACAAAATATAGGTTATCAGCGAGGGCCAAAACCTCTCATTGAGAGGAAAACCCGAACAAATTCTTCTTATAGAGATTCCAATTGACAAATATCAAGATCAATACCCTAGACCTATCTGCCACTCCAAGACCAAGACACAAGATCCTTAGTCAACGATAGTCAACCTTCTGCTCCTTTCTCTTGTGAAAATTCCTAGATCTAACAGTCTGAGGAATCCTATTGCAACCATTTGAATCTACTTCACCTAGATTGTAAATTACATTACAAGCTTGTTTCAAATTTCTTCATGAAACATTGAAGTAAATTATTGAAGCATCCTACACCAATTAAATATGATTCTGAAACATAGAAACTGAGCAAGGAAAATAGAAACACATAGGACACAGTGATTTTTGGACAAATAGTCCGCAGGAAAACCTTATGCAAGAAAATCGGTGCAGCAGCTCTAAGGGTTTATCATTATTAATCAGTAGAAAAATTTAAATACATCACTAAATACCTCACAGGGTTATTCAATTACAAAGAGAAATACTGGAAGAAGCTTTGCGACTTTACCTCACACAATCACTGAGAAATCTTGGCTGATCTAGCCCCAAACTAACTGCCCCCCAGCTCTTCTGGCTGCCTATACGCAGTGTCTGCGTCAGCCCAGTGTCAAGTTCTCTGGGTGTTGCGTCACTTTTCTGGTTGGTCGATCTGCTGCCCAGGAAATTCAATTTCTGCCTCCCAATCTCACACCCCGGCTCCCAACTTCTGAAAATCGAATTCCTCTACAGATTTCGGACTCCTCTCTCTCCCTTTACGCTGGTTCTACGTGGCCCTTCTGGCGCTGTGTCAGCCTCTGTGTCAACGCTTCTGAATAAATGTATGCGACTGTCACATACATTGATCATGGGATTTTCGTTATTTTAGGGCTAATTGTTGCATGCATTTGCTGCTTCATTGTGGCATTATGTTTCTATATAGCATATCTCTATGTATGGGCCATGTTTGTTAAACGAATTTTCCTAGAAATCAAATTTATCTTGATAAGCCATCTTCATTTGCAAACAAAGCATAAATGCTTTAAGGTCACTCTCTTTTTTTCCCTAACGTTGAACGAACTTTCCCTTATAGCCTCCTTGAGCTAGAAACGAGATCCTTTCTCATAATTCTTCATGACTCCATATCCCCAAAGGAATTAGGCACAAACGGCCATAAGGTTATCAACTTAAAACCTCCTTTTCTTCAACTTCCCCCCACCCTCTTTCTAGGTCTAGCCATGTTGGGCCACCTTGGCCATCATTTTCCTGACAAAGTAGCCATGGAAAAAGTTCAATCTCCTAGCCTCTACTACGCTGATGTGTCCTCAAGGTCTTCTCCAAATTTGGAGAAATTCTGACAGTGGGATTGCGAGATATCCCAAGCCCTAGCTCTAGATCAAACTTTGCCCTAATGTTCCTAGGCTAGTACCTCATTGGATCAATTTGGCTACTAAATCAAGTATTTAGCTACTCGCATTGGTTGAACTAGCTTCACGCACTGCCTCATTTAGCCTTCTCTTTGCAAAACAATTTGGCCTCCTTTCTCTTCTGGCAATAATGGAATCTCGGTGAAGAATTTCTCCGACAGTTCTCTCCTCAAATTCTTTTTCGAAACCCCACTTCTAGTGTCTTTCACACTATCACTATGCCCTTGCAATCATTGCAATTTTGTGTCTCGAATGTGATTTCCAAGCACCCCATCAATTTTCTCTTATAATCTCACATTGAGAAACCAATTGCCACTATCTAACTCCAATCGATGGCTTAGATCATCTTGACACCATCAAGTTGTTGAAGAAAGTGTAACTAGGTCAGGTCTTCATAAATGTAATTCCGATCTTTGTACTTGTAAAGTAAAGCAAATATTATTTTTGTTGTTTATAACAATGAGTTTCTTGCTCATTGATTAGGTCAAGCACATATTTAAGTGCTTCTAGGAAATCAAAGAGTCAATGTATTTATTAAAGACCCTTATGGGCTTGTTACACTATGCAATAATATGTATTAGAGTCATAAGAAGACCTCCAAGCAAATTCATAAGCTTCCTCCAAGTGTTGGCACCATCAAAAGAAGCAATCCGAATTATATGGAGCAACCCGGCTTCAAGTCTTCATGTCAACCTAAAAGAAGGGCCTAAAAGAAGGAGACACGCTCCTATATAAGGAACCATTCGACCTCCTCAAAGTATAATCATAACATCTCTTAAATCAAGGAGAAAGAGGACAAGTAAAGGGTACGAAGAAGTCAAGGAAACAGGTCTCCAAGTGCAGCGAAGAAGGAAGTAAAGCACGCTTTTGGGAACTGTTCTAGGGCTAATTGTAGTCACACGTGCAAAGGCAAGAAGGCTATTATGCTGTCATATCAAGCTCTCCTATTGCAATCATAAAGGAGAAGTGTTTGGGCTAGAAAAGAGTGCCTATAAGGCCTCTCATTCAAGCAAGAAAGAAGGCTACACAATCGAAGGAAGAAGAAGGAATCTAACATAGTTTTTCTGAAGGTATTCCCTCACACGTGCAAAGAATTAAGGTTGTATTACCGCTGCTCTAAGTATGCAATCTTTGTGAACAAAGGAAGGCGCGGTTGGGAGGTGACAACTTCATCTTCTTAAGTTAGAAAGGCTCCATCTCAAGCGAAGGAATAAAAAGGACAATGATCACTCTAGGGCATACAAACTAGGGTTTCTACAGTTGTCGGAAGAAGAAGAACAAAGTGTTGGAAGGAGGAAGATGAAGTGTCGGACGTGGGAGGACGAACTGTTGCAAGAGGAAGTGATCTTGAAAGGGCTTGACTTGCCCTTGGAGAATCTTTTTGTCAAAGGTCTACGGTTTGGCATTGATCAATAGAAGCTTCAATAAGAGAAATTTACAAAAGGGTTTTCCTCTCTAAGCAAGAGGTTTTGCCCCGGCATAGAACCAACATCACGTGTTCTTGTTTCTTGTGTTTTGGTAGCAATTTGATGAAGTAAACACACACAGTAATAAGAAGAAGAAGAAAATCAAGTTAACAAAGATAAATTGGAAAAGCGATTCACAAATTGTTATCAATTCTAGAAGAGTCCTACGATACATAACTGCCCTTGATTCTCCAACATGGTATCAGAGCTAAGGTGACACATCAAGGAAAGGGCATCTCAAGAACACTCATAAGGTGACTCATCAAGGAAGAACATCTCAAGGGCAACTACAAGGATGAAGCATAAAGTCAAGAAGTCTCAATCACATCAAGAACAAGAAACGACTACAAGAAGACTACAAAGCAAGAGGAGAAGCCTTTTGTATAAAGGCACCTACAAGAAGAGAAAATCAAAGAGGGACCTACATCAAGCTACACCATCTTCAAAAAGGAAAATCACTACAAGCCAAGTCATCAAGTAAATCTCATCATCAAACAAGTCCATTTGAAGAAAGCAACTTGAAGAACATCAAGATCTAAGGAAGGCAAGCCATCAAGTCTTCAAGAAGAAAGCAAGTCCACTACATCTCAAACTCTATCAAGTATATGTCCCCTTCTAAATATACCTCAATGTCCTTTTGCAAATAAAGAAACAAATTGGTTGGGACCACTAACTTCCTTGCATGGAAGAAGAGGATTGATTTACTTCTCAAAGAGAATGAACTTCTAGATCACATCAAAAGGAATATCATTATGCCTGCTAAGTAACAAACTCAAGCCTTAGCCAAGTACAATAAGAATGATACAAGAGCTGAAATGATTCTAATAGAATCCATCAAAGACTCATTCCTTATGTCTCCAAATTTGAAACATCAAAAGAAATATACGACAAGCTAATAGAGCTATTCTCGGTAAGCACAACGGGAGAAGTGATATCTCTACGAAATGATTTGTACAAGATGAAGATATCAAAGGATGGAACAGCTCCATACTTCATGAAGATCTCTGAGATGAGGGATCAACTTCAAGAGCCGGGAGAAATCATGTCTGACAAAGAAATGACAATCGTAGTACTCAATTCTCTACCTAAGGATTGAGGCAATTTCACATCAAGCATATATGCCAAGAAGGAAGCTACCTCACTAAGTGAATCATGGTCTCTATGTAAGATAGAGGAAACTATTCTCAAAGCAAAAGATGATGTGGGATCAAAGGAGCAAGCATTTGCAACCATGGCCATGAGAAAGGGAAAATTTGGCAAATTTGTCCACGAAGAACAAACAATAGAGATATGTCCAAAGTCCAATGCTTTGGATGCCAAGAATATGGACACTACAAAAGGAATTGTCCTAAACTTAAGAGGGACAACAACAACAAAAGAAAAAGGGAAGAAGCTCATATAACTCAAGAGATGAAAGAAGAAGACAACAAGCAGAAGAAGGAAGATCATCCAGATCTCTACTATGACTAAATCTACTTTTTTACTTAAAATCTTCTTTCAAAGTTTTGAGTAGTATAGGAACATGTAGAAATAAAACAAAATGCATGGTTAAAAAATCTTCTAGAATGTAGGAGCATGGTGTAAACATAGCTCAAAATAATCATATAGAAGGAGCATACCTATTATAGGACATCATCCATGATAAAAGACTAATTGATCATGATTAAAAAATCATGGAAGTCCTCCATCATCAAAAGGAAGAAACATTTGCAGGATGAGGATCTTCAAGATCCTATCACAAGAATCTTCAAAAGAAGATTCATAAATAAGAGCAGATGTGTCAATGGGAATTCCATTCACGGAATACAAGGAAGGATGATATGCAGGCAAGAAAAGATGAAGCAAGAAAGGCTACACCAATCAAAAAGGACCATCAAATGAAGCCGAGATGATCAAGGAAAAATCAAGATGAGGTATGTATGCATCAAAGTTTAACTCATGTCATCATATATGTTATTGAGTCATGGGTATAGTTCTAAAAACATGATCAAGTACAAAAGGATCTCTTTCACCGAAGATATAGTCAAGAGCATGTACTACATCTAATAAAGGTCAACAAAAAGATACGTTCACATAAGGAGTATAATATTGTTGACAAGTCCAAGAAGCAAGTGAAGAAAAAATAATTTCTTAAGGAGTATAAGATTTCTAACTAAGAAGCAAGTGAAGAAGAAATGTTGACAAGTCCAAGAAGCAGGTGATGAAGAAAGTGCTCTCATGAGGAAGTACAAGTTTGTTATCTAAACAATTCAAGAAGAAGCAAATGAAGAAAGAGATCAAGCATGTGAAGAACATGATGGTCATAAAGAATCACTATCTGACAAGGTCCATTAAAGACATCTCACGAAAGAAGGCACAACTCTGACAAAGGAAGAAAAATATAAAAGGACCCTTGACACCTATGAAGGCCTTGGAGATATTAAGGTGCAGAGGACTGCTTCAACTCTGCAAAGATGTCATGATGAATAAGCCATCCAACAAAAGCACAAAAGAGGTCTAAGAATTGAAAAGTTAAATTGTAATCTTGTTGTAGAGATAATTGATAAAATTAACCAAGTGCATTTTCCATTACATTTACTTTACTTGTCTCTTGAGGGTTTGAGTTTTCATATGCAAAGATATTCCAAAAGCAAGTATTGTAATCCTTTCAAACAAGTACTTTCTTTTCATGCTTCAAGTCTAATTGCATATTGATGCCTTGGTTTAGCACTTCCTTTCTTTTACATTTCCAAGCTAGTTACTAATTTTTGGGTTTTGGCAAGATATGTTTCACATGCTTTGATTCATAGAGTTGATTATCTCAAAAGCATTTTGTATCTTACATATCTTGTGCTAACAATTCTTGTTTACATTTGAGGGTTACTTTGCTTTCTCTTTCGAGAGCATTGCATTTTACTTTGAGCAAATTGTTGAGCAAATTCCTTATAAGGCACTGATTTTGTGGTTTCTTTCATGTTAATGATTGGCATTGTTATTTCAATTTGCTCACTATTTGCTCATAAATCCGTAAAAGTAATCCATTTTCACTATTACACTCTCCTAGAAACTCACATCTTTTAACTTAACTTTTCATTAGGGCCCGCGCCCCTTAGCTAACCTATGAGATAGTTCAAACAGAGAGAGTCGGGATTAATTTTACAACCCCTTCTCTGAGTTCCTTGCCACCGACCAAACCTTGTGGGGTTGAAGGCTTTTCTCGCTAACTTGTAAGTAGGTGTGGGCGACAGGTGATAACAGGTATGAAGCTCGGCCTCAATATAACACTTGATATACGCCTACAGCAGCACTCAATCATAGCGGTTGCCTATTGCTCCTATTCGGCCTCCTAAAGGAGACACATCAGACTTCAACGATGCCCAAATTACCCTTTAAGTATTGCAGTTGTCTCTCATAAGACTCGACCCTATGACAGAAGAGAACACACAACCAAACAATCCTTCGACCTCCTTCAAGTCCTCAAACACATATTCAAGCATGTGGATGTGTGTAAAATGAGGGAGAAGGCACCTCTATATATACAATTTGATGCGTGTCAATAGATGTAACCATTTGGGCTTGATGAGCTGACTTAGAGGTGAAGCCGACCTTGATAATTTACATGTGAGAAAACATAAATTCAAAAACCCACTTCTCCTTATCCAAATTTGACGATCTTTAGGTCAATTTTGGCCCTCTCAAAAAGGGGAATTCAATGCCATAATTATCTTCTTCAAAAGACCTATCTACAGTGGAATTTGGAACTGGTTTCCAATTTTAACACTCCCTCTCAACTAGGGAGAATTCCACCTGACAATCCATTCATTAACATGAAATCTTGTCAATCTCTGCATCTCGTCCCAACTCTGTTGAACACTGATAAAGATAATGAAGAAGAATTTATCGAGAGTGAGTCACAAGACTTTTGCCACTCTCCAATGACTAAAGTCAATACACACAACTAGATGTAAAACCACAGACAAACTTGATCCCAAGTGATCAAGTTTGATAAACATTATTCATCTTAGACGTAGGGAGTATGGCAATGCACGATGTGTCCATCGTTAGTACTATGTTCCCAAACCACTTTTCCAACTCATTGGTCAGATAAGAGGCACTTCCCATGCGTCCACTACTACATGGGTAGGATGACGCAAGAACATCAAAAGGGAAAGAATATATCAAATCTTGCTCACAAGCACTAGTAGGGAAAGGAGAAACCACATCCTACAAACACAATTCATAATCACACGTAGGGAAAGGATGAACCACATCCTACTAAGACATCTCATAACCATACATAGGGTAAGGATGAACCACATCCTAAGCGCATACAAATCACCAAGAGTAAGTAAAGGATACACCACTTCCTACATGCATGCCAACCATAAGAAGGATACTATTCATGGGGAAAGGATGAATCACATCGCACTGACATGTCAACCGTCGATCATAGGGAATAAGCATCCTACATGTGGGGAAAGGATGAAACACATGTTGATTTCTGTGTAGCATTAGAAGTTCTCTAGCTCCGAAATTTTGTGGAGGGGCTAGAACACATGAGATCTCCAAAACCCAAAAATCGTTTGGTGAAATTCCACCCAGATTGTATTTTATTAAAATAATTAATATTTTTAATGGGGTTCTTAAGTCTAAACTTAGGAAAATTAAAATATTAATGGGTATTAATGAAAATATGGGTGAGAGGCTTCTAGGAAACGAGGATCAAGTCTAATTTAATCTTAGTCGTTGATTAGAGATTAAATCTCAACCGTTGATTTCTCAACAGGAAAAGTATAAAGGAAGGCAAGGGATCACTTGGAGAAAACACAGAGAGATTGAGGAAATCAATTTTTTAAGTTGCGAAGTTCTCAAGAGGGAAATTGATTGGGTAGATCTTACAGCTGAGGGGCAGGGATAGTTCAGGAATACTGACAGAGAGGCGGAGAGAAGCTTGTGGAGGCAGCGCAGTAGCCTTGACGCAGAGCCAGAAGTGCCAGCACAGTGACAGAAAGTTGTGTTCCACGTAGAGAGCCATAACTACCGAAACTACAGGGAAAGCTGACGCAATGGGCATAAGAGCTGACGCAGAGCCTCAGAGAGCTCCACTCAAGCCCACGCAGTTACCGTGAAGGAGCAACGCAGATGTAGCGGAGGCCAGCCAGTTTTGCTGTCGGACGAGCCGAAATCTATCAGGTGAAGTGAGCTAAAACTCACTAAGGTTTTCTGCCATTGTATTTATCTGTCCCTAGTTTGTCGGGAGGACAACCCGCATTTGTATTCAGAACTACTACTTAATAATAGAAAACCCCCAGAGTTGTTGCACCGGTTTTCTCACACTGGGTTTTCCCGGGATGTTTAGTTAAAAATAACTGTGTCCTTTGAGTGATTGTCTCATTTATTTTTCAGTACTTGATCTGTATGTTGGTGTAGGTTGCAGTGTATTTTCATTTAATATTTTCCGAATATTTCTAAAAATAACTTGTTAAAATGAAGAACGCAAGTAGGTAATGCAAATCAATTTACTGCAGTAGGATTTATGACTTGTTAGATTCAGAAATTTTCACATGGTATCAGAGGAATTGCAGATCAAGGAGGACCGAAGCCATCGGCGAACCGACAGAGGAAATATGTGTTGAAGATAGTTGTCCCGAAAGACAGCGCAATTTCTGGCCAAGAGAGAAGAGGATGGGTGACGAAGTCACCCAGGGAGGCTCACGCAAAGCTTGCGTTAGCCTAATTGGGTGACATTGTTGCTGCAGAGGGCAAAGCAGTGATTACTAGGCCAGCGCAGAGACTGTTGAGTCTCGTTTTTCTGGTTGTCGTGGCTAGAGGTGTTGATTATTCAGATCATAATAATCTTCATCATCTCCTCCAGCAAAAAATGCTATCAACAAAACAACAAAAATGGATCAAAATAAACAATGCCTTCGACATCGATATATTACATAAAAAAGGGTAAGATAATGTAGTTGTTGATGCTTTGTCGAGGAAAGACGAAGAAGCATCATTACTTGGAGTTTCAGTTGTTGTTCCCGATTGGCTTAATGAGATTCAAAGTGAATATGATAAAGAACCTGAAACAAGTGCTATAATTAATAACCTTCCTCGAAATTCAAAATTTGAATGGAAAAACGATATTCTATGGTACAAGGGAAGAATTTATCTGGGCTCAAATTCCAGAAGGGAAAGATAAAATTCTTGTAGTAGTAGATAGACTCACAAAGTATGCACACTTCATAGGAATGAAGAAATCAGATTCAGCAAAAGAAATCAGATTCTCCTTGTCCTACCAAGTTGGTTGGGGCAAGGGTGTTTGGGACATTTTGACGTCTAGTATGATATGCAGCTCAAGAGTGCAGAGATGCATATGGGGTAAGTGAGGCAGTACCCCCAAATTTTAGGGAAATTCAAAAGAGATGAGTGGACATCAAGTGCCTTGCATAGGGGTCATGTCCATCAATTCATTTCATGCAAGTTCAACATTGTGCAATGTATATACCAGCCTAGATCCATCTTACCTTTGAATCTACCAAGCACCAAGAGGCAACAAAACTCTTTTCACTCTAAAAGATGTTTGTACCTCAAGATTTGATCCCTCTCGGCGAACGGTAGATCCAAAGTTAAGTTGGATCTTGGCTGGTCTTTTGAATTTTCCCTTTTAAATAGTCCCCCCCCTGTTAAATAAGCTATATTCCACATGAAGACCATGGGGTCAATATGTCATTTTTATTTTATTGTATGATTACTTTTATTTTTACTTTTACTATTTTTGCCTACGTAGTAGGAAAAGACAGAACATCACAACATCTCTTCCATACTGGGCTGGAGCGCGTATCTCGACACAATTAAACAGTAACAATAAAAAAGTACTAAAATCATAAATGATATAACATAATTCAGATTAGGATTTAGTACTGAAATACATTGATTCATAAACCATAAATGAAACAGAAATTAAAAAAATGTCCATATATTGATTTGACTTCATCATTCTAGAATCTAATTAGTACAAAGAAAATAGTAAATGCTGAAGTCTGAAATAGTAAATTAAAATTACTCAACTCAAAAACAGTAAAGAGTAACAAGTCAAACATTCGGTTTATGGTCATCAGTATCCAGATTCAAGACTCAAAATTTAAAACTGAAAATTAACAATGAACAATAAGCATTGAAAATAACTTGAGCATCAAGGAGAGAGAGTGAGATATGGTGATTTTATATATTCTTTTTTTTTTATTATTATTTCATTTTTACTCCTTTATAGGCAATAATTTGGGGTGGATGCCCAAAAGCAACTATTTTCTGAGGGGAACACGCAGAAGCAGCCATTTCTTGGGGGGCGCCCAGAATCATCCCTTTTCTGTGTGGATGCCCAAAACTTGCCCTGTTGGGGAAACACATCCCGCACACTAAGGAAATGTTTTTCCCTGCATTTCCCCACATTTTCCCAAACAAGGGACAAGGCGAAATGTTCCCCCGGGCATTCCCCCTCTGCCATGAGCATGAAAAATGTGGGGGGCGCATCCCCATGGCACACTGAAGTACTTTAGTTTAGTAAATATGTTAAAAGAAAGATGTTGTATAACCTCTTTCCCTCTTCACATGTGCAAATGTAAGAGGAGCTATTCTATTTTAAATAAACAAATATTTGAAGATTCTCTTTTCCAACTGTACAGTTCCCTCTCTTATTTTTAGTTTACTTTTCTGATAACAGGACAGTGTAAATTCCAGCTTCGAATGCAAGAACTTCACAGAGGGCAACTGTGTGGCAAGTTGTGAACTGTAAAGCAATGTGCCATGGGGACACATCCCCCAGGGTCGGGTGCGTGCACCCCTCGCACCCCACGCACCCGGCACGGCGGGGGCACCTAGGGAAATGTTTCCCCATGTGCACCTTTTGGGGAGACGTGGGCAGACGCAGGGGGGGACGTTTCCCTAATGTGGGGGACGCAACTCTCCAAAAGCGGAACGCCTAGGAGTCCCCCCTCAAAATGGGCTATGCGTCCCCCCCTTAAATTTGCTTATAACAATGATTTATGACAGGGGAAACCTAGTATTTGATCATATTGCCCTACTAATGCTATGCAATTCACGGTAATGTTAAATTGTTAAAGTAAAAGGATGAAAATGAAAGATAAAGGATGTTTGAGAGTGGTTCCGGCCTCATTGGATTTCATATGCAGAAAGTAGAATTTTAGATCTCACTCAAAATCCAATAGACTTAACAGTTTTTCAGGAATTCATGATTCGATGGATTGCAATGTTTCCATTGCATTTTGTCACGTACAAAGGTATGGAACTAGTATTTAATCAAGAGCACCAAGCCCTCTGTGTACTTTAGAGTGACTTTTAAACTCATCAGTCCACTGTTTTTGAGTTTTAGTTATATCAATTTACTAGATCTCAGTATCTATTATAGTTTATTTTGCTTAGTATTACTTAGATTCTAGAATGATGAATGATGAATTTTAATTTTAAATCAATTTAGAATCTACAATGATGAATGATGAATTTTAATTTTAAATCAATTTAGAATCTAGAATGATGAATGATAAATTTAATTTTTAAATCAATGTAGATTCTAGAATGGTGAATAATGAATGATGAATATGGATCAGAGTATTCCATTATTGAATCTCGTGGTCTATGGATGAATCATGTATATATTAGTAAGGATGATGAATATGGATCAATGTATTTCTTTACTTAATTCAATTATGTATGTATCATTGTATTTATGCTTTCATTATTGTATATGAATTTGAAATATATATATATATATATATATATACCCCGACGCAGTGTGGAAAAATTCAGGAAAAAATTGGAATTAAATCCCCAAAATGCGTTTTTTTTGGCTAGCCGATTAAATTGGCTGATTTTTTGCTGATTTTTTCCCAGTTGAAAAAGTCGGGATTAAATCGGGACTTTTTCCAAAAAATCATGAATGAGGTAGTTTCTTTAACGATTTTTTAATTTATTTTTTTTAAATCGGGATTTTATTGAAAATGTCGGGATTTTTTAAAAAAAGAACATTTTTGTAGTTTCTAAATTTTGCCGACTTTTTCAAAAACTCCCGACTTTAACGACTTTTTCAACTTTGGACCCTTGCCAATTTAATCCCTACTTCGTCTTTTTCCACATTGCCCCAACGTCTCCCCTCCCCCCTAAATTTCCCTAAAATTTGAGGGTACTCCCACACGTCCCCATTGTGCGTCTCCCTGCACCCGGGTCTCCCCGTCCCGGAGTCTTGGTGGAACATTGCTGTAAAGTGTTGGCCATCATCACTAAAAAATGATATTTATGTTATATATGCTTTGATGTAATTTCCTTCAGATAAATTAAAATTTCAATCACTACTTAATTGTACAAATTTTTAATTAATCAATCAAGTAATTTCAAACAAGATACAAAAATAATTGTGGGTAACTTATAAAACCCAATCTCCATTATCAAAGAAAGACATTACCTTTTGATATCACAAAACCATCAGATTCAAGGTTAACACCATGGCCTGGTAATGCAAGGAGCAGTGATTGATTTGTCTCAAGCTGCTCCATAAAAGCAGACCAGACAAGGTCTCCGTGCCCCTCTAACAAAGCTGCAAGACATTCCATTGCTGAATCCCACAAAAGTCCAAACCGATTATGAAGAATACCAATCAGGCCATGCAATAAGAGTGTCTTGTATGAGTCTGGGATCTTTCCTGAACAGAGGTCCATCTGGATCTTAGAGATAATGACAGTTATTTGTCTGCTAGTACCCAGGGACAATGAGGATGCTTCAATTGAAAACAGCTGCTGTATAACCTGTGGTTCCAAAGAAAATGATAAGTCTGAAACTTACTCTCTTCAGCGTTACCTGTTACCCTAAAATCATAAATAAATAAATAATTGAAACAAGATAACAACACATACCTTGCTGTAAGAATTGGAAAGATCATCACAGGATATCCCCCCTTCAACTTTCCTTTTCTTTTCTGGTCGTTCCATACTCTTGGCTTCAGGGATTGGAAAAGGTTCATAGTGGCTCAGAATTCTCAAGGTTGAAAGCCTTAGCTTTTTGTCTGACATTCCCAAGTTAGGGGAAAATAATATCAGAGCATCCAGGGCTTTATCGATCTTAAGTTCTGTATGGTATTCTTTATCACCGTTATTGAGTACTTCTGTTGACTCCCTGAATTCAAAAATAAGTCAATAAATGTTATAGTAGTTTAAGAAAAATTCAAAACCTTGATTCCTCAGATTCAACCAGGAAAGGAATCACTAAATGGGAAATTGACAGAGAAGCTATTTGAATAAAGATGAATGACAACATTAAGCTCAAGGACTTCTGTTGACTTGCTGAATTCAAAAATAAGTTAATAAATGTTACAGTAGTTATAAGAAAACTTTAAAACCTTGATTCCTCAGATTCAACCAGGAAAGGAATCACTAGATGAGAAATTGACAGAGAAGCTATCTAAATAAAGATAAATGATAACATTATGCTCACCCAAATATCGTGTCCAAAAAGTCAGATACTGCACATAACACATGAGATGATAGCTTAAAATGTCTTGCAAAGCTTAGGTAGTCATTGAGATGCTGTGACAAATGCACGCCTTTAGTAGCTTAGAGTGAGATGTCAATGCAGCTCCAATCATGCATTCCCACATTTTCCTGGAATGATCTTTAATTTCATCTACAAGCCAAAAAGAGCCATGCACACTACCCCCCAGTTAGAATATTCATTTACAAATAAATCTTCCAAAGACAACACAACTCCAAGAACAAAAAGACAGAATAATCAGGAAAATTACAAAATAAGACAGAAAAGTGTAGTATTACCCGTTTCTGTTATCAAAGCCTCACTTATAGCCAGTAAATAATCCCACACAATTGATGATTTTTCTTCGGAAGAAAAAATGTATGGATAACACTTCATTGCTTCCCAGACCAAAGCTGGTTGTGATGCTAAGTTATTTACCGGGGATAGATTTCGTTCATGAAACTTTCCACTCTTTATTTTTATTGTTGCATTCTCAATTATTTGCAAAACAAATGAACAAATATTTGATGTGTCTCCTCCCAGGTTATGAAGGAACAAGGGATTTCTTTCTAGCTTCTCAAAATAGCTTATCAATAAAGAAAGGACATCCCCAGGAGACTCTTCAATGAAATTGTCCAAGGCACTGGAAAAAAGCAGATTGACAAAATATTCTTTCAATAACCTTATCCTCAAGAAACTTCAAAATAAGATATGGTCACTAGTAGAAAATTTGCTGCCAAGGACTTTCAGAAGAAGATCTACTAGAACTGGAATAAAATAAAGTACCTTACAATATAAGGACTGAAAGGATATATTACACACACGTCCTGATCAATTAAGCCTCTGATGAGGGTAAATAAGCTGCAAATATAATACCATGATTTGAAATTCAGAACAATGCAATTGAGATATGAATATGCAGAAGCCGGTCTAGAACAAAATTATAAGACAAATACTATCCTTACAAGATAATTATGCATACCTATCATTTTTTCTCTGAAACAATAAAGCCCACTGTGAAGCAACATTGGATATAGCCAGTGGACCAATACTTGCACTACCAACCCGTGCATGATTATGCGCAAGACCAAGTAAGAGCCGATGTGTTTCAGACATAAGCAATGGTATTGAATCCTCCCAAAGAATCCTTGTCCACAAGGGGCTCATCAACAACTTGACTAGTTGCTCCGCAAGTATAAACAATGGCTTATAGTCTTGATCATGTTCAAGTTTTCAATTTCAAATATTATGTATCAGAAGTAGAAACAATCCCTTGAAGGCAGTACAAAAAATAATTGACTCCATTTTCTAGTCAATAGAAGAAGAATTTGCAAAATCAATAGTAAGGATTAGAAGTGGACCCAACTGATACACATCATATTTTGCAAAAGAGCAAGCAAATAAAGTACGTTTGAAAAATATTATGAGTGTCACAGCAAAAGGGTAGGCAGCATTGTAATCTTACCAATAACTTTGTTTCCATTTTGAAATTCAAGTACAACATTAAGTAATGACAAGAGACGGCCAAGCTGCACAAAGTCTTCTCTCCTTTGGCTTTCTCCAATAACTGTTACTGCAAGTTTAGTAGGCATATCATTCTCATTTTCCATACATGTATCTAATGGGGCTTTAATTGTCATCGAGTGATGCATGATAGGCTCAGTTGTTGCATCAGCTATACCTTCCAAATTCATGTCAGGAAGCAAGCAAGACATTTCTTCAAGCAAACAATCCCAAAGCAATCCCAATTCTTCACGTTTAAGTTCCTTGCATAGTCGTTGAACAGTCCGCATTACCACCTCAACAATTGCATCATCTCCTGCAACATGCATACAAAGATGTTGAAGCTCCACCAAAAAACATCAGTATGACTCAATCTTATGAAAATACATTCACAAAAGAATGTGCATTTAAATATGTGGAGGTGCACCCAAGTATGATTGTTAGAGATCTGCTCTTTTACAGAAGCGCGACCCTCTCACGCATTTCCATTGTTAGTGAAGTCTAAAACATATCTTTAATTTAAGCAATACAGAACAGATCACATTCAGAATTTCTGAGTTTACCAGATATTTCTTTGCAGCCAGCAGGCAGTTTACAGTACTATGTTAACATCAGGTTAACCAGGTGTTTAAATGTAACTAGTGTCGGTCTTCATAATTGTATATGTGTCATGAATTCATGTAATAATTGTTGTATTTGTAAAAGGAAAATTATTTATTATAAAATGGCTTTCTTGCCCATTTATTGTGTGCTCTAGGGTCTTGTACAAAGTCAAATAGCAAAAGACATGATGTAATAGCCCTTGTGTTGCTCAAAAATCAAAGAAAGAAAAATATTATTGTAAAATGATGAGTTTAGAAGCCCACCAAAAGGTAAGTCGGCCTAAAAGAGGCCTAATCCGCCCTCAAGAAGCATATATAAAGGAGAGCCTGTCCTCATTTGAATGACACACTCAGAAGCAAAATTTCTGAGTGAAGCGAGAAAAAGATTTCTGATCCAAGCAAGAAAGGGAGTTCTGACCCAAGTGAGGAAGAAGGAGCAAAATTTTTAGGAGGGCAACGAAGGAGAAAAAGGAAGAGAATCTCTGTTTCTATCAGTGCACACGTGTGACTTTACTGGAGGAAACTAGGGTTTCCTCAGATCTGTTTTGCAAAAATTCTGAGACTAAGAGGGGTTTCTTGCAATGAAAGAAATAATAACAGGACTTCCAGAATTGGGGGTGAGATGTGACATCACGGAAGAAGACGTCATGAAGTTGTTTGTGGTACCTCAATAAATGTTTTATCATCTCTAGCAAAGTTACTACTAGAAATATAATAGCATGGTTCAACACTTACCATAGGATTCAAAAAAATCGATTCATATCATTATGCACATGGGAGATAAATTAACCTATCATAATGTATAATGCTAAGAACAAAAAACACAAGAATCTAACTATCAATCCTATTCCAAAAGAGCATACCGTGACACTTATTGGTAGAGATAGAGTAAGTAGATCTATCCAACAAAAGGTGAAGGACTTGCTCTGCTCTCGAATGAAATTTTGATGCTGGACCCTTCAGAATGTGCCACAGTAAAGCACTACAGCCTGTTGTTTTCTCCTCTGAAGGCTCCATGACAATTTCTCCCATTATTTTTCGTATACCTGCTCATTTAGATAGACAATATCAGATATAAAAAAATATGGTTTATCAAGAAAAGATTGTAATACTAATAAACATCGAAAAGACTCGTACGAATAACTAACAAATATATTTATTTAATATTCGGAAACATCAAAAATACTCATACAAATAACTAGCCAGAATATGCATATTGAAAACGAATTAGTAATACACAGGCATTACCTCAAAAGCTTGGACAAGAAAAGCCAAATATCAAAGACTAATATAACGACTGTGATGATAACAAACAAATACTGGCAAACTCAACCCAGTCAGAAAATTGTCACTATACCTTACAACTTCTGGACTGATTAACTTAACAGCAAAACTTTAATCATCACTGTTCTACAAGGATAGTCCACATGTCTATACTAAC
Source organism: Pinus tabuliformis (assembly GCA_031772625.1). Lineage (NCBI taxonomy): Eukaryota > Viridiplantae > Streptophyta > Pinopsida > Pinales > Pinaceae > Pinus > Pinus tabuliformis. The sequence continues at coordinate 714,849,872 of CM062812.1, read as the reverse complement.
AACTTTTGAGATTATTGGCAAAAGAACTCTTTGGATGCTTGTATTTCATTAATATATTAAAAACACTTCTCTTCTCCAGGCAATACTCATGCAGTCTGCATATAAATCTAAGTTGCAGGAAAGGCCTAGTTTGGCCACATCCCAGTTCCCACAATGCCTGCAAACACTGAAACGGGTAAAAAATGCCTTGGAAACGCCACTGTCTGTAGCATACACCATTTCCAAATTTGGAAATGTCATATGGTGCAGCCGATAGTGTTTCCAAGGCATTTCGGCCATTTCCAGTGATGTCTTGGGCACTTTTTTGGAGGTTTCTGAGCCCAACTAGGTGCCTGAGAGATAAGAATGACTCATTGGAAAACATCTCCCTGTTCATGCAAATGACCTTTCAAGTCAAATTAGAGACAGGAAATTGAGATTTAATAAGTTTGTCACCTTGAATATAAAAAGATTTAACAATACCATTAATTGTTTCAGGATGTTTGAGAGTGGTTCAAATCTCACTGAACTTTATATGGAGAAAGTAAAATTTCATATTCCATTCAGAATTCAGCAAACTTGACAATTTTAAGGATCAGCAAGACTCAATTGGATTCTATCATGTATGAGGGTACGGGATTGGGGATTGGCATTAGCCAATACCACGAGGCTATAGGATTTTGCATTATGCAATTATCTAAGAGAGCAAATACATACACATGTCTCCTTCTAAAAAGTCATTTATGTGTATCATTCTTAATTTCTAGCTTATTTTACTGCAACATAATGTGTTATTTAAAAAACTAATATCCATATTTTTTGTATTTTTATATACTACGCTTCCCCCATGCACCTTGTTTTTGTTGGCTGGAGGGGAAGATGGTGCACATTTCCAGGTGTTCCTGTCTCAGAAACTTGTACAGGTTTTCATGTTTTATGCGACTTAAATATAAGCTAATGTTCCAGATTGAATTGCACTTTATCTATACTTGAACACAGTACCAAACAGTCAACATTGCTAACAAAATACCCACTTCGGCAAAGAAAGCACTCTGTTTGAAAATGGCATACCTGTCATGATTCATCCTAAAGGATAACCAGATTAATATAGCAAATTATCAAACAACATACCTTTTATAAGCTGCTTAACAGATGCATTTCGGAGCAAAAATGACACAGCCTCAGCCATAAACTCTTGCACATATTCTCGATGGTAGTACCGCAGCTGCTTTGTTATCCTTTAGATTGGGTAAAAACAAAGTTCAAATCAGTGCCAATAGCAGGACAAGATCAAGCATTTTACAGATTTTACAGATTTTGATGCAAAATCTTACGCCTATTCTAGCATTCAAAAGTAACTGTAATGTTGTAGATAGCCAGAGAAAACCAAATATCCTAGTGCATTTCAGCTGAGAAAGGCTCAACAGACAAAAAAACAGAAACTTGCATTCAGAAAAAACATAAACTCAAATTATCTGCTGTATGATTAATCCTCTGCACATGAAAAACCAAATAGAATGTGTTTCTAAATAGGTTGAAGTTAGAATAAGTTGCAATCATGTCAGCGAATATATTGCCAAGACCGAATATCCTAGTGCATTTCAGCTGAGAAAGGCTCAACAGACAAACAAACAGAAACTTGCATTCAGAAAAAACATAAACTCAAATTATCTGCTGTATGATTAATCCTCTGCACATGAAAAACCAAATAGAATGTGTTTCTAAATAGGTTGAAGTTAGAATAAGTTGCAATCATGTCAGCGAATATTTTGCCAAGATCCAGAAACAAACTTATCAGCAATATGGGAAAACTTTAAAAAGAATACAAAATAGTCATTATTTTCTGCTGTTTAAACATCTAAAGCAACCCCTCCCCCTGCCTACACATCTCTTTCATGAACAAAGGTAACAATCACCAACCCATTTGTTCTCCATCCGCTAATTTCCATCTTTAAAATGACAGAAAAATCCCCCAAAATGATCTTCTGCATCAACCAATACTATCCATCATCTCATGATATTTTGCCGATATATCACAAGATTTTCTAAATATCATGATATATTCAAAATTTCAAAACTATTAGGATATATTAAGCTGATAATATTGCCACATTGGAAATCTTCCAGTATCAGTGATACTAAATATCGTGATATATTCAAAATTTGAAAACAATAACAATACATTGACATGATAAAATCACCACCTTCAAATCTCACAATATCAGCAATATTATTGCAAAATTTGCAACATCAATTCAATCCCTTGTCATAACCTGCTCATATCCTAAGTCACATGACATTGGGACCCCAAGAGACGGATACAGGTATCCAACCTAGGACATGTCGACCCCTGAAACGTGGCATGGGAACAAGTTATATATATAGTCAATGTTAATAGAATAGGACACTAGCTAGAAAATTGTCTGGTCTAACCAATTCTGGGGCCAGTATCATCCAGTTCAGGGTTTCAAACTGGATATGGCTGATTCTGAAAGATGTATTATAGTGACTAGGGACCACTAAAAGTCAAATTGAAAATAATAATTAATTAGTAAAAGTAAAACCATGTAACCTAACCAGAGCGCCGTGTTACCACACAATCTAGCAGGCCCTAAGAAGGGAAACCCTATGGGACAAGGATGCTAGACCAAGTGATAACAATAGGACAATGACCCACAGTCAATGTCCCCTGCTCTTTACAAACTTTCACTGATGGGAGGAGTCTCGGTGGTAAGGGAATCACTTAGCGCAGGTAGATCAATGATTAGGTGTGATGTGATTCCAAAATGCCCATTCAAAGCAGAGACACAACAATGTCTCAATGCTTCAAAGCAGCTAAAACGCTCTCCAAGAAAGGCCTTGAGATAAGGAGTTCAAGACTTAGGGTTTTGAGATATGCAATGATAATAGGCACTCCTAAGAACAAGACTCTAGCTGATGAGGTAGGACCTTTCAAAGAAGCTCTATGAGATGTTTTAATATCTCTAAGAGGCTCTTTGCTCCTTTTGAGAGACCTAGGAAATACTTGCGCTAGACCTAGGGTTTTATGAATAATCGTGAGAAGAAATACTTCCAAGGTACTCACTAGGTCAACGCAAGGGAGGAGAAAGGGCTTCTTATGATTTATTCCAGTGAATACTAAGTTCACACAACCCTCAAAGAAGTCCCAAGGTGAGAGAGAAAGACCTAGGTTTTCCCTCTTGGAGTAACACCTAGGGCAAGAGATTTTATGGATGAAACTTGAGTGGATGCCCAACAATGTTATCAGAACCGAACCGGTCATCAAACCGGAAAACCTTGTGGACCGGGAACTGGTCAGAACCGGAAAACAACAAAAAGTATTATAAAAAAAAAAGGTTTACCAAAAACACATAAAATATTCATATTTTAAAGAAAAAACAAATATATTCATGTGCATCCATATGAATCCAAACCATTTATACACAAATATGCAGAAGTTCTCATTTATATAGCAAGTAATAGTGCATATAACCAAAATAGCACTCACTGCAAAACATCATTGAACCAAAAATGATACAAACATCAAGAAGCAAGCTCTAAAAGCCCTTTATAGTCCAAAATAACATGATAGATCATAGTATTATACTACAGCCTACAATACTACAAGCTACAGCTACATCAAATCATCAATCATCATCAGAATCATCCTCTGATTCCTGATCATCCTTCTCATCCTCATTTGAAGAATAAGTAGCATCCAAGTGTGCAATAGGATTATGGCTTGACTCCCATAGCCCTAAAGCTGCTACTGGTGCTTCTGATATATCTGCCTCTGCATCCTGTGGAGGTGGGTTCAAGTCCAACCAAGAAAGGTCTTCATTGTCAAATATTGGTGCTTGACTCTCCACAACCCATTCTGATGTTGGATCAAAGTCACCCAAGGCAATGTTGCTTGATTCAGGGATTTTATTCAGCGGTTGGTTGCACCTCAACCTAAGGTTGTACTGAACAAAAACCATGTCATTCAACCGCTTTTGCTCCAAAAGGTTCCTCTTCTTAGTGTGTATACGCTCAAACACACTCCAATTCCGCTTTAGGGCAAGCCTAGAGTAGCGTTAAAAACAAGTTCATACAACCCTCAAAGAAGTCCCATAGTGAGAGAGAAAGACATAGGTTTTCCCACTTGGAGTAACACCTAGGGCAAGAAATTTTACGAATGAAACTTGAGTGGATGCCCACCAATTTTATCAGAACTGAACCGGTCATTGAACTGGAAAACCTTGTGGACTGGGAACCAGTCGAAACCGGATCGAAACCAGAACCAAAGAAGAAGAAAAAAACGGTTTACCAACAACACATAAAATATTCATATTCTGAAGAAAAAACAGATATATTCATGTGCATCCATATGAATCCAAACCAATAATAGACAAATATGTAGAAGTTATCATTTATATAGCAAGTAATAGTGCATATAACCAAAATCAATGTTGCACACATCGCGATCGGGATTTAATCGGCGCCGGGAAAAAATCGGAAAAATCGTTAAAATCGGGAAAAAATCGGGAAAAAATCGAAAAAAATCGTTTGGCACAAAAATATTCATTTTTTTTCATTTTTTTTCAATTTTTTTAATATCTAAACCATCTACAACATAAAATAAATACATTGACACATAAATATGATAAAAAAACTAATATATAAGATGTTCAATATCATTTCTAGCGCTAAAATCACACATAACATTGAATCATGTCCTGAATAGTAAGTCCTGAGTCCCAAGTCCAACTCAGCCTCAAAATATCAACAAAAAATATGATAATGTATCTCATCATGTCATAATGTCATATACAATAAAATGAAAGTCTAATCCTATTGATTTCCTCTGCCCCTCTTGCGAGAATATGGCACAGCTTTCTCTTTCCCTCTAGATGTAGAAGCTGGTGCCTGTGGTGGTGGAAATGGCAGTGGAGTCTGACGTGCTCTAGAAGCTGAAGAACTAGTAGTAGCAGCTACAAGAGGCTGAGGTGGACGGAGACCACGTCCTCTACTGGTGGTAGTGGTAGCCCGGGTAGCCCGGGTAGGCGGTGTCACCTCCTCCTCCTGCTCCTCCAACTCCTCCTCCTCCTGCTCCTGCTCCTCCTCCTCCTCCTCCTCCTCCTCCTCCTCCTCCCCCTCCTCCTCCCCCTCATCCTGCACTAACCAATCCTCAGTGGGATCCATGAGAGGCCTCTCGGTCTCAACCCTCCATTCAGCAGTGGTGTCAATCCCATCCAATGAGATGGCTTCCGTATCAGGTGTCTTCTCTAGTTGTTTCACCCACAATCGAAGATTGTAGTAGACATAGACCATGTCATTAAGTCTATGGGACTCCAACCTGTACAAAGTTCATGAAATAATAAATTAATAATTAATATTATAAAAAAAATATTGTTTAAAACTTTAATGAATTCAAAAATTTATTTGGAAATTTGCAATATTTTAAATGTTTAAGTGTTAACCTATTGCGCTTCTTGTTGTGTATTTTTTCAAATACACTCCAATTGCGCTCACATCCCGAGGAGCTGCATGTTTGGCTGAGGATGCGCACGGCAAGATTTTGCAAAAGGGGTACTCTGCCACCATACATCTTCCACCATGCGTCTACAACAAAATTACAAAGAAAATTTTAAATAAACATAAGAAAAAAATGGAATTTGAAGAAACAATGAAATTTGAAACAAAGTTACAAAGTACATACTACAAACTAAAAAATACCTGGGATTTTAACCGTCCTATCATTGATAGCCATCTCAAAGCCAAATGTGCCACCTGACAACTTATATTGCTCAATTTGTCTAGAGACCTCCATACGTTCTTCTGGAGTTTTCACCATCTTCTGGACACAGGTTAATAATCCTTCCACGACCTCAACATCAAAATTAAACCCACATGCATAAGAAAATGCAGGGTTCAGGAAAAGGCCAGCAGCATGAATGGGACGATGGAGTGTGTTGTTCCATCGCTCATCAATGACCTTCCATAGAAGGAGTTGTCTCTGGAACCCATCATCTCCCTTGTCATCATAGTAGGACCGAATGGCTTCTTTGGCCCTATCCATGGCTTCATACAAATAGCCCATTGCGGGCTTCTCACCATCTACCAACCGAAGAACCTTTACCAAAGGTTCTGTGACAGCGCACACCTCCTGCACTCCCGCCCAGAAGTCTTCTTGGTATGAAACAAGTCTGCAGACGGCCTCTCCTTCTGGTTTGCGGCTCATTGGCGAAGAACGCCACTCCTCTGAAACAAACATTCTCTTCAAATCCCACATAGAATTCAAGAGGGATTGAAGAGATATGAAACTCGTCGCAAACCGTGTAATGGCGGGGCGCACCAACTCTTTGTTGTTGGTGCATTTTCTCATCAAGCTAAGCACAGATGTGTGATTGTAAATAAATTTTGTGATGGTTTTTGATGAGTCAACAGCCTCTTTGACAAAGGGAATTTTCCCTATGTCCTCTAACATCAAATCAATACAATGGGCAGCACAAGGTGTCCAAAATAAAGTAGGATGCCTGTCCATAAGCAATCTACCAGCAGCAACATAATTTGCAGCGTTGTCCGTTATGACTTGGACAACATTTTCTGCACCCACCTCCAAAATAAACACATCCAGCAAATCACATAAATTTTTTGCATCTTTGATTTGATGAGTTGCATCAACAGATTTGATAAACATAGTCCCCAAGGGACAACTAACCAAGAAGTTTATAAGGGTTCTCCCCTTTTGGTCAGTCCAACCATCTGACATAACAGTGCATCCTGTTTGTGCCCATGATGCCCTAAAATCCTCCAATCTTTGGGTGCAGTCACGCTTTTCATCTTGAAGAAGCCGGCCTCTGAAATCATGAAGAGAAGGGAGTTTGTACCCCGGGCCAACACTGGCAACAGCATCAAGAGTAGGTTGGAAAAATGGATTATTCCTTATAATGCTGAAAGGAATATCACTCCAGAGGAGAAATTTTGTCATCAACTTGTCAGCTTTTTCTTTTTCAGTTCTTTTCATCATTGAACCGATAGTTGGTTGTGAACCAGGTGTGGTTCGAGGAACAAAATATGATGATGCAGCAAACGGATTGACTGACGCTGCAGTAGAACCTGTGCCACTTGGCCCACTTCCTTCAACTGACCTTCTTAGTTGCCTTTTGAGTTCTTCTTTGGCGTCTCTAGTGTGCTCTAATTCTCCCAATGCTCTCATGGCTTTTTGGATAATTTCAGCATTTGTCTTTAGACAGGGCCCCACATCACGTCCAGGGATTTGTGCAAGGTGGAACTTCAACCTGTACACCCCCCCGAATATTTCCTTTCCACACAACTTGCAAATCAAGTTTTGTCTATCATTCGGAGTTTTAGGGTCACCATATTCCCAGAAAGGATCCAATTTCCTTGGCATGTTTGTTTTTGAATTTTGAATTTGCAAACCTATGGAAAAATAAGGATTAGGAAATAGGAATTTAGGATTACATAAATGATAATAGTAAATAGTAAATACAAATTACAATTTAGCATTTGCAAAATTACAAGCTAATTATTTCCAAAATCCCAATTTCTAAACCCAAAAAACAATGAAAAATAAAAAAAAATAAACAATGTTTAAAGAAAATGAGAAAATAAAAAACAAAAATTGGTTCTCATAGTCATAACAAATAACCCATCCCAAATCAATGAAAAATTTCCAAAAATTCTTTAAAAACAATGAAAAACAAAGTTTTTAGAGAACCAAAACAAAAAAAAATTAATCTACATACCTGGTTTATGGACAAATTCGCGATCTTGGCTTGGATTCCTCCTAAAATCGGCTCCCACAAGCGACGGCAACCCTCTCCCTCCCTTCTTCTCCTTCTCCTCCTTCTCCTCCGCGGCGGACTGCTGAATGAATAAAATAAAAATCGAATTTCCATATAAAACGCCCGCTGCCCCCGTGCCCGGCGATTTTTTCCTTAAAAATCGCGATTTTTTTGAAAAAATCGCGATTTTTTCGATAAAAATCGTTAAAAAAAATTTCCGCCGATTTTTTGGATAAAAATCGCGATTCGAATCGTCATTTTGAAAAAATCGCGATTTTCCGATTTTATCGCGATTAAATCGCGATGTGTGCAACACTGACCAAAATAGCACTTAGTGCAAAACATTGTTGAACCAAAAATGATACAAACATCAAGAAGCAGGCTCTAAAAGGCCTTGATAGTCCCAAATAACATGATACATCATAGTATCATACTACAGCCTACAATACTACAAGCTACAGCTACATCAAATCAATAATCAAATCATCATCTGATTCCTGATCATCCTCATTTGAAGAATAAGTAGCATCCAAGTGTGCAATGGGATTATGGCTTGACTCCCCTAGCCCTGAAGCTGCTACTGGTGCTTCTGATATATCTTCCTTTGCATCCTGTGGAGGTGGGTCCAATTCCAACCAAGAAAGTGCTTCATTGTCAAATATTGGTGCTTGACTCTCCACAATCCATTCTGATGTTGGATCAAAGTCACCCAAGACAATGTTGCTTGATTCAGGGGTTTTATTCAACAATTGGTTGCGCCTCAACCTAAGGTTGTACTTAACAAAACCATGTCATTCAACCGCTTTTGCTCCAAATAGTTCCTCTTCTTAGTGTGTATACGCTCAAACACACTCCAATTCCGCTTTAGGGCAAGGCTAGAGTAGCGTTAGAAACTAGGAAAAATAATAAAAATAAAATAAATAAAAAATGTTTTTTTATGCATAAGTCGCATATCCGCAAGCCTTGCGGACTGGAGGAACCGGCCTCCAAACCGGCCTTTTCCGGTTCGGAGCGCTGATTCAGACTCGTTTTGCCCCCAAACCGGTCGGACTGGTTGGCTTTGCCAGAACTAGTTAAGTTCTGATAACATTGATGCCCACCAAACTTGGAGCATAGGTAGCCTAGACCCAAAGCTTGATGTTTGGGCCCTAAAATTACCGAAAAATCACATCCCTAAAATTTTGTTTCAAGCCTTAGATTTCAGCCCTACCTTTAGGGGACCGAAGTTTAGGAGGAGCAAATATGGAGAAAAAGAAATTTGATCACCAAAATCCTTGGACTAGTGCCCAGTCCATAAAACGTCTTCCAAGGAGGCTCGAAATCAATGCCCTAGGTACCAACTTCAAACATTTACCCTCTTCAAGACATAATGGAGTTTCATGAAGAATCAAAGGCATTCATTGACTAGGAACATTCATTACATGCCTTGCATTGGATAATATATGCAATACTCTACTAGAAAAGCTTTCCAAACTTTATTTTCAACAATTAGGGCATAATTTGCATATTCTAGAGCAACAATTCCATACATTAAACATTTTCAAAGAAAAATTTCATCAACATTGCGTACTTACATGCAAGATATCCATCCATCATTTAAGAAGAAGCTCCAAAGAAGAAATGTGAATCACCTTCCACACATCAAAATGCATCAAAAGAGTCTCCAATAGCTCCAAAGAAAAAGTGACTTATTTTCAAGAGAAAGAATCCAAGTGATGATGATGATTTCTCACAATTGGGGGTGAGTTCTATTTATATGATCCTCACTTAGTCGAATTAGCCTAATTAGCCCCCAAAACATTTAAAATAATGGGCAAGAAACAAGCCTTGATTACAAGACGACCAAGTAGCTTTCACAAATTATAAATTAACCATCCAAATGCTAGCCGAAATTGATGACATCATGACGATGTATGGTCGTTACAAGGCCACGTGGATTCCTCATTGTTGATTTTTGGGTAGCATCGAACGTGCTCTAGCTCCGAAATTTTGTGATAGGGCTAGAACACATGAGAACTCCAAGACCCAAAAATCGTTTGGAGAAATTCCACCCGGATTATATTTTATTAAAATAATTAATATTTTTTATAGGGTTCCCTAGTCTAAACTTAGGAAAATTAAAATATTAATGGGTATTAATGAAAATATGGGTGAGAAGCTTCTAAGAGACAAGGATCAAGTCTAATTTAATCTTAGTCGTTGATTAGAGATTAGATCACGGATGTTGATATCTCAACAGGAAAAGTATAAAGGAAGAATTGAGAGTCATTTGGAGACACACCACGCAAATACTCAGTAAGGGGAGGGTATCAGCATCCGTCAGAGACTAAGGAGGAGGGGACACAGTGCATCAAAGGGACAGCGCACAGGGAAAGCTCAGAGAGGCAGTGCAGCAAGGGACGTAGACCTTACGAAATCCTCATGCAAAGATGACACAGTGGAGGCTGGAGGGTCTCTTGGGCGTCAGAATTTCTCCAAAGGGTGGAGGAAAATTATCTCAGGTGTTTTCTCATAGGTTTCTCTATGTTCTACAAATCATTCCTTGTAAAGAGATTGCTGATGAAGAATAATAAATAAATCCTCACCTGTTGCACCGGTTTTCCCGTATTGAGCTTTTCCGGGGACTATTGTCCAAAAATAACTGTGTTGATGTGATTGATTCTTGTGCTTGTATTTCATTGTTCTTTTCTCTATGCTATTATGTGACAACTGCAGTAGAATTTACTTTGATGTTTACTGAAGGGTTTTGTAAATAACTTGTCATGGAAAATAAGTAGGAGAAATAAATCAGTTACTGCGATAGAATTTCGTGTTAGAAATTTTCACATGGTAGCAAAGCAGAGATTGGGCAACGGGATTAGAGAATCTGCAATGAGTCGTGAACATGATGTTGGAGCAACAACACAAAAGGACTCACGCAATTCTCCCGAGAAAGAGGAAAGCACGAAGAATATAATGGATCACGACAATTTTGTGTTAGCTTCCAAACTGGAAGAAGAAGTCACTTTCTTTGCAAGTTTTTCTTCCACTAAGGTTTGGTATATTAATAGTGGCACTTCTGCACACATGACGGGAATACGAGAATGTTTCTCAAGCTATCAAGAAGAACAGATGAACATCCAGATCACCATGGGAAATAAGTCAAAATGTACCCCCGTAGGAAGAGGCACTATAGTTTTTCAAACAGAAGCAGGGGATCGGCTTCGAGCTACCAATGTGTTGCATGTGCCTGGATTGGGGATGAACTTACTCTCTCTATCTCAGTTATAGAACAAGGCTATGATGTTTAATTCGTTGGGAAGAAAGCATATGTCAAACATCCGAGTTGGAAGAAGGCCTAAATTGGAGTCAGAAGTAACAGACTGTATAAGTTACAGCTAGAATCTCCAATGGCAATGTAGGCAACAGTGGTGAAAAAGATTTGAATGAATTATGAAACAGAAGGATGGGGTTAGCTAAGAAATTGAATCAGTGGTCTGATGAGCAGTCAGGAGGCAGCAAGTACGGAGCAGAGAGGCGGGATCAGCCATTGGAGATCAGTGCCGAGGCGGGAGAGGCAGGCGCAGATGCAGTAGAAGATTGCGCAATCACTTGCTAGGCCTGTGTGAGTGACGCAGAGAGGTCCAGCGTTGACGCAGAGGGTTTGAAAGCCACGCAGAGGTCAATCGGGTTGACACTAGGATTGGAAAAAGAACTGGAGAATTATTTCTCTTTGTGGGTAAGCCAGTTTGGCACCGTGTTGTACAGAAGAATTGTTGAATAATAAAATCCTCTCTTGCTGCACCGGTTTTCCCACATTGGGTTTTTCCAGGGACTGTTGTCCAAAATATCTGGGTCAATGTGTTAATGCTTGTGCATATGTTTGTTTCTGTATTACGGTGTGATATCTGCAACAGTGTTTATTTTAATGTTTATTAAAGTAATTTCATAAATAACTTATTATGGAATAAGTAGGAAAAATAAATCAGTTGTTGCAGTGATAGAATTTTCACATGGTATCAGAGCAAGTAATCAGAGACAGAAAAAGAAAATCAGTTATGGGTCGAGAGCACGATGCAGAGGCATATAGATAGTGGAGCTTCGTGGCATATGATGGGATTCAGGATTCCAATATGATGTACTGCATGTATCAAGATCCGGGATGAACTTACTTTCTGTGTCGCAACTACAAGGCAACGGCTATGACGTCTACTTCATCAAGGAGAAGGTATACGTCTAACACCCGAGCTGGAAAAAGAAAGTGCAAATCAAGATCAAAAGTAATCGATTGTATAGATTGCAACTAGAATCACCAATGGCACTAATAGGCAGTCATGGAGACAGGGACTTGAACGAACTATGGCACAGAAGAATGGGTCACTTGCACCATGGAGCTTTGAGAATTCTCAGGAGCATTGTAACAGGAGTTCCGGATCTAAGTACGGAACGAGATGATGTATGCATAGGATGTGTTCTAGGAAAGTATGCCAAGGCAGCATTTCCTAGGAACAAACACAGGGCCAAGAGTGTACTAGGATTGATACACTCTGATATCTGCGGACCTATGTCCATCAAAGCTCTCAATGGTGTCGAGTATTTCCTTACCTTCATTGATGACCACTCAAGGAAAACTTGGATTTATTTTCTGAAAACCAAGGATGAGGTTTTTTGTCGATTCAAGGAGTTCAAGGCTCTAGTGGAGAATCTGATTGGGAAGAAAATAAAAGTTTTGCACTCAGATAATGGTGGAGAATATGTCGATAAGGACTTCACTGATTTTTGCGCTAAGGAGGGCATCAAAAGAGAGTGGACAACTCCATATATTCCGAAGCAAAATGGGGTAGTAGAAAGAAAGAACAGGACAATTGTAGAAGCAGCTACGGCCATGATGTATGATCAAGACATGCCAAAATTCCTGTGGGCAGAAGCATGCAATACAATAGTCTATGTTGAGAACAGGACTCCTCATTGGGCAATGGGCAAGATTACTCCAGAGAAAGTCTTCACAAGGAAGACACCTGAAGTTAGTCATTTCAAGATATTTGGGAGTCTAGCATATTGCCGCATACCCGAAGAAAAGAGGAAGAAGCTAGATCAGACTACGGAAAAGGGATATCTGGTAAGATATAGCGAGAACGCCAAGGCATACAGAATCTATCTTCCAGGGAGCAGGAAGGTAGTAGTACGACAAGATGTAAAGTTCATGGAGTACAGGGCTTTTAGAAGATCTCGCAAGATGCCTTCCGAGGAGCAGTCGAAAGAAGAGTCGTTAGTTAAGCCTTTTCAACCAACAGAATTCTTCCTCAGGACAGGAAGATTCTCAGGATGAGGAGGAGGAGCGAACAGAAGCACCTGCTGGCAGAGGAAGAATTTGCAGGGAACTTCATTAGATTCTGCGAGATGTAGAGGACTTCATGGGTGCGCCAAGAAACAATAAGAGGGAGCGAAAACAGCCAAATAGATATCATGCATTAGTAGCTCAGGATGGAGACCCTGCCAGTTACAAGGAGGCAGCTCAACATTAGGTTTGGCTAGATGCGATGGTGGAGGAATACAACTCCATAATGGTAAATGATGTCTGGGAGGTGGTGCCAAGACCTCAAGACAGATCAGTGGTAGGTTCAAGATGGATCTAGAAGATCAAATACGCCGCAGACGGTAGTGTTGAGAAATACAAGGACAAGTTTGTGGCTAAGGGGTATGCTCAAAAGGAAGGGATTGACTATGAGGAGACCTTCGCCCCGGTAGCCAGGTATACATCTATTAGGACCATGATATCTCTTGCAGCCCAGATGGGATGGGAGATCCATCAGATGGATGTCAAAATGGCATTTCTAAACGGGGTAATAGAAGAGGAGGTATACATTGAACAACCAGAGGGCTTTGAAACTCATGAGAAGAAGTCTCATGTATGCAGATTGAAGAAAGCCTTGTATGGGCTGAAACAGGCACCGAGAGCATGGTATGGTCGAATAGATGGCTACTTGCAGAAGATGGGGTTTGTCAAGAGTGACGCGGATCCGAATCTCTACTATCTGGTTGTAGAGAACGAGTCGCTAATCTTAGTATTGTATGTGGATGATCTCTTTCTGACAGGATCATCCAGACTCATTGGGGACTGCAAGAAGAATCTAGCCATAGAATTCGATATGAAGGATTTGGGATGAATGCACTACTTCCTAGGGTTGGAAGTTTGGCAGCAGAAGGGAGAAATCTTCCTTGGGCAAGGGAGGTATGCTACAAAAATCCTAAAAAGATTCGGGTTGGAGAACTGTAGACCTATGGCTATGAGAATGATCACCAACTAGAAGAATATTAATGGATTTGAGACTTCTGCAATCTGCATTATGTGTTGTTATATCTTCCGGATCCATCGCATTTTGTTAATTTATGCATCGACGTTTCGAACCATCCTCTGTGGTTCATCATCAGGATTTAGATTTGTGAAGAAGTCAGAGACAGATGAATAAATAAATAAAGGTTAAGGTGGGTAGTAAAAGGAGCCGACAAGTTTTTATGAAGGTGAGGTTTTTTTTCTTTTAATTAATTTATAATTAATTTAATTTAAATTTAAATTTACTTTTAAATTTAATTATGATCTTAGTTTTAATTTAATATGTTTTTATTTAATTTAATTTGGATTTAATATAATTTTCTGATAACTTAATTTAATTTAATTTAACTTAATTTATTTAATTTTGATTTAAATAAAAATTTTATTGTGATTTAATACAGTTTATATTTATTTGCTTTTAATCCAATTTAATTATGATGTAATGTAATGTATATTTATTTAATTTAATATAATTCACTAATAATAATATTTATTTATTTTTATTTATTTATTTTATTTTTTTGAAGATTTAATTTATTTTAATTTTTAATTTATTTTAATTATCATTTTATTTCAATTTAATTTATTTTAACTATAATTTATTTTAATTATAATTTTATTTTAATTTTTAATTTGTTTTAATTATAATTTTATTATAATAATATTTTATTTATAATTTGTTTTAATTATAATTTATTTTAATTATAATTTTATTTTAATTATTAATTTATTTTGATTATAATTTTATTTTAATTATAGTTTTATTTATTTTTTTATTTTTTTTTAACATGGACAGATTTAATTTATTTTAATTATAATTTTATTTTAATTTATAATTTATTTTAAATATAATATAATATGTTTTAATTTTTAATTTAATTTAATTCCAATTATATCTATATATACAAATACATAAATGTATATAAAAATTTTATTTTGAAATAGATTAAATTAAATTAAATTAATTAATTGATTAATTAATTAATTTTAATTATTATCATTTATTTATTTATTTTTATTTTTTTTATTGTTTTTTATTATTATTATTTTTTAATTAATTAAATTATGTTTTAATTTGGTTTTGATTTAGTTTTAATGTAATTAAATTATGAAGATGAGCGAGGTTAATTTAACTAAAGATTATTAATGATCAGGATTTGTTTGGGATGTGGTGGACCCTCCTGTTAGCGTGGGAACCCAGTTACCACTTATTTTCCAACCGTCATCACGATTAAGGTTATTGGGGTGTTTTCTTATTTTTGTTTGGGATGTGGTGGACCCTCCTGTTAGCGTGGGAACCCAGTTATCACTTATTTTCCAACCGTCATCACGATTAAGGTTATTGGGGTGTTTTCTTATTTCGATAGCTTCTCTAAATTTTCTGTGATAGTAATGCTCTATTTTGGCCACAACATAAGAGTTTTCGATGCAAATGTGATGATTGGTTTTACTAGAGTGATCAGCCAAAGCCGAGGTTTTGGTGCGGTTATGGTTGATGTCAGCAGCATGTTCTTGAATCCTTGTTAATATGGATCGGCCGGTTTCACCAATGTATGTTTTGCCACATGAACAAGGGACCAAATAGACCCCTTTGTGGTGTTTAGGGTCGATAGGGTCTTTTACGGATTTAAGACATCTGTTAATTGTTTTCATAGGTTTGAAAGTGGTTTTTATGTTGTTCTTCCTTAAGATGTGTGAAGGGAAGGTGAATTGTAGGGAAGGTGAACTGTACCAGCATAATCATTCTTGTGTTGTTTGTTTATGGGATTCTCAACTTTCTTGAAAACCTTAATACCTTGGTGTCTTTTGTATCCATTCTTTTCGAAAACATCCAAGAGGTGGTTCTTTTCCTGCTCAAAATTATCATGATCTGAAATACGGATTGCCCTTGTGGCTAGAGTGTTTAGCACCCCAAGTTTCTGAGCCGGATGATGGTGAGAGTTAGCATGCAGGTAATGTTCAGTGTGTGTTTTCTTACGATAGACCTAGTGAGATATTGTGCCATCCTGGTTTCTTTTGATAAGGATATCAAGAAAGGGAAGACAACCATTTTCTTCCACTTCCATCGTAAACTTGATGTAATTTGATTGGTTGTTAAGGTGTTCTAGGAATTTGTTTAAATTTTCTTTTCCATGAGGCCAAATGACATAAGTGTCATCAACATATATTTTCCACAGTTTAGGTTTTAAGGGGGAAGACTCAATGGCCTTGGTTTCAAAATGTTCCATGAACAAATTAGCAATGATGGGAGACAAGGGTGATCCCATGGCCACACCACAAGTTTGTTCATATATCTCATCCTTGAAGCTAAAAAAGGTTGATTTTAGACAGATTTCCACTAATTTAGCTGTGTTAGGGTCAGTGATTTTGTGAACAACATCCATGGCTTCAGTGATTTTACATCAAAGCTCACTAAGATGTCATCTTGGTCTAGTTTTATTTGCTTGATTTCATTGATGAAATGATTGGAATCTTTGACAAAGGAGCTAGTGTTACCCATCAAGGGTTTGAGCTTTTTAGCAAGATATTTCGCAAGGTGATAAGTAGGGCCTCCAATTGTGTTGACAATGGGTCTAATAGGTATACCTTCTTTGTGAATTTTAGGGGCTCCATATATCCTGGGGGTGTAGGGGTTGGTTTCAATAAGATTCTTCATATTGTGTTCATTGCTTAATTTTATTAGGTTATTGACATTCTTGGATATCTTCCTTATGGGATTCTTTTTTAATTTGATGTAGCAACCACTATTGGTCAAGTGGTCTAGCATTTTCTCATTATAGTCTTTAGTGTTCATTATAACCGTCGCATCAAAAGACAAGGATGTAGATCCCACCCTATACAGGCAACTCATAGGGTCCCTGATATATTTGGTCAATACCAGGCCACACATTTGCAACTCTGTCAACACACTCAGTCAGTTCATGGTGGAACCCAAGAGGACGCACTGGGCAGCAGCCAAACATGTTCTCAAGTATTTACAGGGAACAATGGATTATGGAATCTTGTACACCAGGAGTAACAATATCAGATTGAGTGGATTTACCAATGTAGATTGGGCAGGAAGTTTAGTGGATCGGAAAAGTACCTATGGGTACTGTTTCAACATTGGATCAGGAATGACCTCCTAGTGCAGTAGGAAACAGAAGTTTGTGGCTCTAAGCTCATCTGAGGCAGAATATATGGCGGCAAGCACAGCTTCGTGTGAGGCCATATGGCTTAGAAAACTGCTTGTGAACCTATTCAGAAGAAATATGGAGGCAACCAAGATCATGTGCGATAATCAGAGTTGCATCAAGCTCTCTGAGAATCCAGTGTTTCATGATAGGTCAAAGCATATTGATATCCGGTGTCACTTTGTTAGGGACTGTGTCCAACGAGGAGCTGTACAGTTGAGCTACACTCCTACAGGAGAACAGGTGGCGAGCATCCTCACCAAGGCCCTTGGAAGGACAAAATTTGACTACTTCAGGGAAAAGATGGGGATGGTAAAGAACCTGTTTCAGTAGCAGAAATGGGAGTGATAATTGCAAGGATGCAGAGGGAGTTGCAGTGTTGGGAGAAAGGACCAGCGGTAGCACAGATGCAAAGGGAGTTGTCGTACAGATGCAACAGTGGCAGTAGTAGAGCCATAGGCAGCGGTACAAGATGCAGAAGTGCAGAGGATGTTGGTCAGGGAGGCTTAGCATCAGCACAGGGACCGATGCCGGATGATCAGGGTGATACTCAGTGAGGAGTATTACTAGAGCACAGTCCTCGCTAAGAGGGAGTGTTGATTTGGGGTAGCATCGGATGTGCTCTAGCCACGAAAATTGATGGAGAGGCTAAGGCACATGAGATCTCCAATACCTAGAAAGGGTTTGGGCAGATTCTAAACAGTTTGCAGATATTAAAATAATTAATATTTTTAATGGATTCCCTAAGTCTAAACTTAGGGAAAATAAAATATTAATGTGTATTAATATAAAACTATGTTAGAATGGTCCAAAAGTCATGGATCAAGCCAGATCTAATCTTAGCTGTTGATTAGGGACTTAAACTCGGTCGTTGATTTGTCAACGAGAAAAGTGTAAGAGGAGGCTTGACGATCACTTGGAGAACATACTAAGGGAGACCAATCAGTTTAATTTCTAGAGCGGGGTTAGCTAGGAAATTGAACCAGTGGTCTGGTGAGCAGTCAGAGGGCAACAAGTACGGAGCAGAGAGGCGAGATCAGCGTTGAGGCAAGAGAGGCAGACGCAGAGGCAGCAGAAGACTGTGCAGTCACCTGCTGGGCCTACGTGAGTGACACAGACAGGCCCAGGGCTGACGCAAAGGGTTTGAAAGCCACGCAAAGGTCAGTCGGGCTAACGCAGTCAAGTAGGGGCTGACGTAGAGGGTTTGAAAGCCACGCAAAGGTCAGTTGGGCTGACGGTGGGATTGGGAGAAGCACTGGAGAATTATTTCTCTCTGTGGGTAACCCAGTTTGCCACCCTATTGAACAAAAGAACTGTAGAATAATAAAATCCTCTCTTGTCGCACCGGTTTTCCCACATTGGGTTTTCCGGGGACTATTGTCCAAAATATCTGTGTCAATGTGTTAATGCTTGTGCATATGTTTGTTTCTGTATTACGATGTAATATCTGGGGCAGTATTTATTTTAATGTTTATTGAAGTAATTTCATAAATAATTTATTATGGAATAAGTAGGAAAAATAAATCAGTTGTTGCATTGATAGAATTTTCACATCTTAGATCACTGGCACTAACAAACCAAGAATCTCAACAAAGCTACTTTGCACAGCGGAATATAAACAAAATAAAATCTACTAGTGCACAAAATATACACAACATTGTACAATTTTATACATGTATGTACAACGACCCAATCTTCGGTATATTAAACCAACTGAATAATACAATAATCTAGGGCTCTCGCATAAGGGATAATGGCCCTTAATTATCCTCAAGTGCAAGAATACAAATACAAGATAATCAAACAGTCTAGCTGATGTAGTGCACCTCATAATTTCTTTGTCATAGCATGTAACCTGCTGGTCCTTTTGCTCCCAATCTGCTCACTAGTTGCCCCTTAGTCCATCAAGGAACAACACAGAGACTCCAGGACAGTTGCATGTTATCATTGTTGCAAGTCACTTCTGCTACAATGAACTTTGGTTTATCAATATGCTCCTCTAGGCTGGCTAATACCAGAGCTACAATCTGTCTTTCCTACTAGTCACTTTAGTCCATTAAAGTGCCACATAGGCCATCAAATCTTCACCCAACACACATTTGTCAACGTCCTTCTTGAACACTTGTTCTAGGGCTACTTTGGACACTTTCTTTTTGCCCTCCACCAACCACTAAGTGCCCAATACAACTGCCAAAATTCATTGTAAAATCTGCTCCTAGTTAGGGCTTCCAACCACCCAAGTCAACCCTTCCACTTGGCTTCTACAGGCTACCTATTTTCTCCACACTTGGACCATCCACCTAGCATTCAAACAACTCAAATACACCTATACATACATTGGAATGATGTGTCAATGCTGCAACTTAGGTGATCTGGTTAGGGCATGACATAAGTCCACGTCAAACCTCTTAAAGACCCACACAGCACTCCCTATAGTTGCGGTCACCTTTCTTTAGTCTCCTCTTCTAATACGATGCCATCCCAACACTTGCCAAAGCCTTCTAGCCCTCTCCAAATGTCTTGTATAGACCTGCTGCTCCAACGCACTCTTCTGGGCACAAATTTCAGGCCTTATGGCCCTCCTAGATAGCACTAACTGAGCTCGGTTAAGTCTGTTTATACCACACAGGGATGCAGCCTAATAGAAGAGGAAAATGCCACCTTAATCATACACAAAACAACCCTGAAATGTCATCAACTCAGGCGGCTTGATCTACTTCACATTCGTACCTGTAACGAGAGACAATTTACCCACAAACAGTCCTCAAACTAACTTGTCCTCTTCTCCTATACCCCGCTACCTCAAATAGGTATATTTCTTATGTTTGAATGCACTTGGGATCATAGTTTTAAAACTTCGACTCAAATTCGAAACCCGCTGAGGGTCAATTTAGACTCTGACTCCAACTCAGTATTGACTCGGCCTAGTTGATATCAATGACTCGGTATGCGTAAAAAATACATTAAATATTTAGTTTTTTATGAAAAAACATATTTTTAACAGTTTTCATTCATGTTTCCAAACTCAAAGCATTGGAATATAAAGAGAAAACATATGATCAGAGTATGCTCATGAATATATCTATTATATCAAAATGGCACCCAATGCTTTGTCCAATACATGTAATATATAGAGATCAAAAGAAAAACACATAACCAAGGAGGCTCTAAATGGCCTCTACAGCAAAAACATCACTAGTCACTACTACTAGAGAAGACAACATCATCTAGCTCAGACTCTGAATCAAAGTCAGATAGGGAAACCCATGGCTCCTCCTCATCAAGATCTCCAACTACAACTGTAGAATAGAAGCATTAGCAGGTGCAGCAGTTGCAATCTGAGATAGACGAGTTATGCGCTTGCATTGTGGCTGAGTAGAGGAAGTGCTTGCAACTAGAGGACGTGGGCCTGGTACTAGTGGATCTGTATTTAACTGAATACTATGTAATGCCTCCATCTCTAAATCCAAATCAACACCAATATCCCCATCAGGGTCAAACTTTGTTGGTTGACTCTCGACTACCCAATCTAAAGATGGATCAATATCTTCCAACACAATGGGATCTGTATCATGTCTTTTGTTCAACAATTGGTTGCATCATACCCGGAGGTTGTATTGGATGTAGACTAGATCATTTAACGGTTTTTCTTCTAAACGGTTTCTCTTCTTCGTGTGAATCCTCTCAAAGACAGACCAATTGCGCTCACACATAACCAAGGAGGCTCTAAATGGCCTCTACAGCAAAAAAATCACTAGTCACTACTACTATAGAAGCACAGACAGGGAAACCCATGGCTCCTCCTCATCAAAATCTCCAACTACAACTGTAGAATAGTAGCACTAGCAGGTGCAGCAATTGCAAGCTGAGATAGACGAGTTATGCGCTTGCATCGTGGCTTAGTAGAGAAAGTGCTTGCAACTAGAGGACGTGGGCCTGGTACTAGTGGATCTGTATTTAACTGAATAGTCTGTAATGCCTCCATCTCTAAATCCAAATCAACACCAATATCCCGATAAAGGTCAAACTCTGTTGGTTGACTCTCGACTACCCAATCTAAAGTTGGATCAATATCTTCCAACACAATGGGATCTGTATCATGTCTTTTGTTTAGCAATTGGTTGCATCATAGCCGGAGGTTGTATTGGATGTAGACTAGATCATTTAACAGTTTTTGTTCCAAATGGTTTCTCTTCTTCGAGCATATCCTCTCAAAGACAGACCAATTGCGCTCACACCTAGAAGCACTGCAAGTTTGACTCAAAATACGGATTGCAAACTTCTGCAATTGAGGACAATGGCTACCAAATGCCTCCCACCATTGTGCTGCAAAAAACATAGTTGTGTAATGAGTTAACTCAACAAATAATATCCAACTTTCAAAATATAAACAATTTAACAAAATAAGAATTTGAAAATTGAAATTGTTTACTTGGCTCATCTGTGCCCCTTGCAATTCTTGCTAGGTTCTTGCCATAGGTGTTGTGAAAATTTATGAATCTATACATCAAAAATCCTACTGCATCATTGGTTTATCATCTCCTACTTGTTTTTACATTCAACAAGTTATTTAATTATTTAAACAACGATGAAAACACTATTGCATACTACACATACATACAGATCATGAACTGAAAATAGAACGAGACAAATACACAAGGGACGCCGTTACTTTTGGACAAATGTCCCCAAAAAAAACTCAATGCAGGAAAACCGGTGCAGCATATAGAGGGTTTGATTATTAAGCAAGCAAAATCTGAGTACAACCGGTTGCCTCTCACACCGGCTAACCATTTAGAGAAATATCGGCAACAAGAAATACATACGAGGGTTTACCTCATTCTCTAAGTCACAATTGATCCACTGAATGGTTGACTCTGGCAAGCATTGCAAAAATCCCAGCACAATTTGGTCTGTGTGGGCTAGCATCTTGACTCTGGGAGATTGTGTCACTTCTCTACTGGATCGATTTTCTCTCAAGACGATTTTCTCTCAGGAGCTTCGACTTCTCCAACTCCCAGCGAAATCTCGAACTCCCAGCAAAATCTCGAACTGCCACTACAAGAACCCTCTTGGCCTGCATCAGCTCTGTGTGAGCCCCTTCCTGGGCTATGTAGGCCTCTGTGCTACCTCTCTGATTCTATTGTTGCCTCTCTACCTGGTACTCGTTGGCTCGAAACTCGCTTCCAATCCAACTCTTTGCTACTGCCCCTCTCAGTGCAATAGATCACTTGTTCGATTTTCTCAGCAAACCGCGCCCCAGAAAAATCGAACTGACTGATATCTCCAGTGTATCTCCAACTAATCCTCAAGCCTCCTCTTATACTTTTGTCAAGATTAAGTCCCTAATCAACAGCTAAGATTAAATTAGACTTGGTCCTCGTCACTTGGAAGTTTCTCACCCATATTCTTGTTAATACCCATTAATATTTTTATTTTCCTAAGTTTAGACTTAGGAACCCATTAAAAATATTAATTATTTTAATAACTCCTCATCCAGCTAGAATTTCTCCAAACGATTTTTTGGTCTTGGAGATCTCATGTGTTCTAGCCCCTCCACAAAATTTCGGAGCTAGGGCACATCTAATGCTACCCAAAATCAACACTCCCTCTTAGCGAGGAATGTGCTCTAGCAATACTTCTCAATAGAAGTATTACACTGATCCACTGCATCGGTCCTCTGTGTTGTTGATGCTTGGCATGTTGCCCTTCATCAACTGCATTGTTGCATCCTATACTACTACCCATGACTCTGCCACTTCCATTGCTGCATCTGTACTACAGCTCCCTCTCAAAACGTTGCATCATGTTTCCCATAGCACTGCCACTGCTAACTGTCGCACTGCAACTCAGTTGTTGAGATGTAAGCAACTGAAAATCCACCCAAAAACTAGCATGTATGGAAGCACCTCAAGGATCCTGCCCCTGGTTCATGTAGTCCTCTCAACTACAACTCCATGTCGCCCCACCTCTTCTCCATAGGCGCATGAACACTCATGGCACAATCGTCATACTCGCCTTCCTTGTCATGTTTCGCTGGAGTAGCCTTCGAGTCAGAAGCCTCCTCCTTGCCCTTCTTCAAGGGGCACTGAGTGCCGAAATGTTCAAGTTCCCCACACTTGAAGCATCTGACCTTGGAAATATCCTTCTTCTTTCTCTTTTGTTGCCCTTATTGCCCCGATGATGCGAGAGTTGCATCCTCCTCCTTCTTGACCCAAGCTCCTTTGTCGCTACTCCCTGGTCAACCTCCTAATCTCTTCTTGTCGAAGAGTTGCCCACATCTCCTCCCAAATGGGGAGAGTCGCTCTGCCCAAGATACTTTGGACAAATGTCTCCCAGTCCTCGGTGACTACATTCAGGGCAGTCCCGACCATGAACTCAGGATCTAGTGTAGACCCCACAAAAGCCAACTGGTCGCGAATCCCTTGCAACCTGAGGGGGAAGGGATCGATCTCTTCTCCCTTCTGCATCTGGTACTATCTCAATTGATTTTCTAACAGAATCTTCCGTTGGACGAAAGTGCCCTGTTACAAGGTGGTCAGCGCCTCCCACATCTCCCTTGTTTCTTTATCAGCAATGTGTGGTACTACATGATCTTTCACCCCGTCTAGCATCATGCACTTGACCTTTGCTTGGGCCTCCTCGTACTTCTTTAATGAATCAGCGTCGACCGGAACAGCACTACTTTCAAGGCATAGTTCTTGATGTGATGTTTGTCTAGGATTGTCAGGATCCTGGCCTTCTGGATGACAAAATTGGATGCTCCATCCAATTTGTTCTAATCCCTCAATCCATTGACTGCCATCTCTGCTCAGCAAATATAGGACTAGTTCTCTTCTCCCTCTCCTACTGCTAATCCAGCGACTCGGATTTGGATTTCTTGGTGCTATAAATCCTCTAAGGAACAAGCTCCTCTAAACTCCCTCTCATTCCTAATTTCCTTCATGGAAATCCTCTGGCCAAATGTCAAATCACTCCTCTCCAATCCTCCTTTGTTGTTGCAACCCGAATCTAGATTTCTTTGGCTAGAAATATGTCAAGGCAGTGACTCCCTCTACATCGGCTTTGTCTCCACAGACACTGTTTTGCACCA
Organism: Pinus tabuliformis; assembly: GCA_031772625.1. Taxonomy (NCBI): domain Eukaryota; kingdom Viridiplantae; phylum Streptophyta; class Pinopsida; order Pinales; family Pinaceae; genus Pinus; species Pinus tabuliformis. Next base: position 714,825,524 of record CM062812.1, on the reverse strand, counting down.
ACAGCAACGATGTCCCACCAACTCCACTGATCGAATTTGCACTGCTTCTCCAGCCCCGGCAACTGACTGCACTGAGCCTCTCAAGCTCTATGCTTGTGCAGAGATTTAACACAGTCACTGCATGAGCTCTTCTTGGGTACTGCGTCACCCTCTATAGGCTCAAAATGCTGACGCAGGCACTGTGTAAGCCTTTGTGTCACTCCTGTCGCTGCTCCTCTGCCTCTAAAACAGCGTTGTCACTCAGGATAGCTACTTCTCTGCAGCAAATTCTCTGGATCTCCCGGCTGGTGTCTTCAATCTCCTATGATCTACAATCCTCTAACACCATGTGAAAATTTATGAATCTATACATCAGAAATCCTACTGCAATCATTGGTTTATCATCTCTGACTTGTTTTTACATTCAACAAGTTATTTAATTATTGCAAACTACACATACATACAAATCATGAAATGAAAATAGAATGAGACAAATAAACAAGGGACACTACTATTTTTGGACAAACGTCCCCGGAAAAGCACAATGTGGGAAAACCGGTGCATCATATAGAGGGTTTGATTATTAAGCAAGCAAAATCTAAGTACAACAAGTTCTCTAATTCACAACTGATTCACTGAATGGCTGACTCCAGCAAGCACTACGAAAATCCCAACACAATCTACTTTGTGTGGGCAAGCATCTTGCCTCTGGGAGACCACGTCACTTATTTTTTGGATCGATTTGCTCTCAAGAGCTTCGACTTTAGCCCTCCGGACTCAACACATCAAACTCCCAGCAAAATCTCGAACTCCCCAGAATTATCTCACACTGCCACTACAAGAACCCTCTTGGCCTGCATCAGCTCTGCGTCAGCCCCTTCTTGGGTTGCGTAGGCCTCTGTGTTGCCTCTCTGATGATATTGTTGCCTCTCTGCCTAGAACTCGTTGGCTCGAAACTCCCTTTCGATCCAACTCTCTACTACTGCCCCTCTCACTACAACAAATCACTTTTTCGATTTTCTCAGCAAACCGCACCCCAGAAAAATCGAACTGACTAATCTCTCAAGTGTATCTCCAACTAATCCTCAAGCCTCCTCTTATACTTTTCCTGTCGATGAATCAACGGTCGAAATTAAGTCCCTAATCAACGGCTAGGATTAAATCAGACTTGATCCTCGTCACTTGGAAGCTTCTCACCCATATTCTTGTTAATACCCATTAATTTTCCTAAGTTTAGACTTAGGAACCCATTAAAAATATTAATTAATTTAATAACTCCTCATCCGACTGGAATTTCTCCAAACGATTTACGGGTCTTGAAGATCTCACGTGTTTTAACCCCTCCACAAAATTTCGGAGCTAGAGCACATTCGATGCTACCCAAAATCAATAGGCACATGTGGCTCTATTGAAAGAAGTGATTTGTCAATGTATCTCCAGCTGCTCACTCTCATTAGGGACCATGCGCTCAAGGCACTCAATCAATCCATCTCTAACCTCCCCAGTCAAAGCTTCTCCCTCCAGAGCTTTATAATGATACCTTGGGTTCAGAAAAAACCCAACTGCATGTATAGGGCAATGGAGTTGATTGTTCCATCTTTGATCAATGATTTCCCAAATGGGCCCATACTTAGCCACTCTATCCTTGTATGTTTCCTTTATTTGCTCCTTTGCCTGATCCATAGCCTCATAAATGAAACCCATAGCCAATCTTTCCCCATCCACCAACTGCAACACCTTAACTAGTGGCTCAACAACCTTCACAATCTTTGTTGCATATGGGAAATTTTCCTAAAGTGACTTTGATTTAACTTAACTTTATGAGAAATAAAGTTAATGAGAAAAATGTCCTTTATTAATGTCAATGAGAGATTAAAACACAGCCATTGGATCAAGAAGGCCCAAGATTAAATACGATCCCTTGATCACGGAGGCTAGGTGAAAGGTCAAAGGACACCCTTTCTTGTCCTTTATAGTGGCACAAATCCCAAGGAAGAACTCCACTCTTTTGTTGAGTGACAGCGGCAAGTGAAGAGAGAAGGTTGAGTTGAACGGGTAAGAGTTCCTGAATACAACAGTCAAGTGGCATAAATTTCAAAACAAGAGTGTTTGCATGAATCCCATGGCAGTGTGAAAATGAATTGCAAACCATACAGTAGAGAAATGGTAGTCTGTACAACAGTCTAGAGGCACGAAAATCGAGGCTGAGAAGGGGCATGAATTTCTGAGAGTGTCATACCATACAATAATTGTTTGCATGCTTTCCAAGACAATTTTGGTGCTGATTTTGTCATTGCACAATCTGTATAGGTTGTGCAATTAAGACAGCAGTCGGCGTGCAATTCTAGGCAGGTCGTATAGTGGATTTGGCAGCTGTTTTGTGGCTTGAAAATCAAGATAAGTCTGCAATTCCATTGTTGGGCTTGTAAACTCTAATTGCTGAAGAATAATAATAAAATCCTCCATCTCCCAAACTGGTTTTCCCTCCGGGGTTTTTCCAAGGAATTTTGTCCAAAAGTTTACGAGTACAATTTCATGGTTTGCTGAGTTATTTGTTGATTTAAAAGTTCAGAATTTGTTATCTGTGTTGCTGTTCATAAAAATCGGAATTCAATTTGTGGAGTGAATGCAATTTTGTGAGTATATCTTTTATTGGAATTGCAACCTGAGTGTTGACAAATGTTTGATGAAAGTTCTACAAGAGAAACTTGAATTGTAGTGAATTTTCTGAGTGGTTATTTTACAGAGAATATGTGTGCAAAGTTTTATTATTTTTTTATTTTTTTGAATGCCCTTCATGAGAAATGCCAATGGTTTGCATTAAAATATACTTTAAATTTCTTTCTTCTCATTTTCTGGTTATATTTTACAAATTTATAGCAAAAATTCCTTCAACAAAACTCTGAGAATGGCCAAAGGCCTGATTAAGGTCAATGACCTGTAGATCAGAGAAACCCTAAAAAAGCATTAGCCAAAAGCCAGATCAAACAAGGTCTGATAAAGGAAAGTGGCCAAAGGACGGGGTCAGAAAAACAAAGCTTTGATACCAAATATGAAAACAAACCTGGCTCACGATTAAATATCCAAACGACTTGGAATATAAAGTAATCCATTGAGGATTAAAATAATAATATATTGAATAAAGTATGAGAAAATGGTATGATAGTAAATGATGGCCTCCTATATATACCTAGGCAAGAGTGCCCTTTCATGAAAGGCCAGGTCCTTTAGATGATATATGACAGCCATGTCCTTTAGAAGATATATGACCTTTCATTATTACTAATTGTCACTTATTAATTATTATTTAATAATGTTTATGTTTTTATATTTATTACACCCCACTAATGCCATACAAGTTCAACCCTCTTTTAATTCTCCCCAAAGTCCAAAAGGGGCAGCCTGCTCATATAAAGTATATGTTGATGTTAGGTGGCTGTTGTAAGTGAGGTAAACTGCTGTAAACATCCAAGTAACAGCCATAAATATAGCTGGAACTCTTACATAGGAGGGGGTCAACCTCTCTATAAATGAAACAAGCTCATCTGGTTCCCCTGAATTCCATTAAAAACTGATCATGTTGACTTCATTCAAGACAAGTGAGCTGCCTCCACAACTAAAATTTCTTAAATCAGTGGTCTGACCAATAATAATGTGATGTCCCCACCACTTAGGAGGCTTATGACGGAGTCCACTAGCCTAATGTGGTTCCCGTAGGCTAAAGCAAGGAAAAAAATTAATAAGGGGGCTCGAAGAAAATTATTTTCTTAGACGTATGGATTTCAGAACCCGTATCTGTTTCAGTGCAACTTCGTCCAAAATTAGCAAAGAGGAAAGGTTCAACCAAGTTGCCCTACTCTGCCAAAAATATTGACCAGTCATTTACCAAAAATAGAATGGAAGCCAAGAAGCCAATTTAGCTAATTGTCAAACATACTTAAGGAAGGTGCCCAGAGTTTTCTTCATGAGAAAAAGTTGGAATGATTGCCATAGAGTACCCTAAAAAGCCTCCATTCGCTCATTCCACACCTGCCATTGGAACCAAGAGCTTAGCACCCCCACCTGCTAAAATAGCACTACTAAATATGGGCATGCCAAAAATAGAAATCCAGCTCGTGAAAATTAGAAAGATGAAAAGTGAAGGGAACTAGTTGGAGATCACTACTAAATATAGCATCCCTAAAATTAAGCACTGCTAAAATAGCAGCATCTTGCATGTAAATGAAATCAGTCTCATTGGACTCAATTTTCAGCAAGGAATCGAATATAAGCTTAGAATCATCATACAAGCCCTGAAACCATATCTGCTTAAAATAACAGTATCTCAAATATTTCCTAGAAAAAGTTCAGTTGCATTGTGAGTTTGCAAGGATTCCAAATATTTGATCACCTTTAACCTGTGGACCTCAAATTTGAGCTCCTAGAAAATAGGAAAACTACTAACGATACCAATTTCCACCAAAATTGGTGTATATACCTGTGAAATGTGTTTGCCTTTCTGAAACCTATAGGGTCTCTATGAAACCTGATGCACCTATTCACTTAATACCAGTGTAGTGAAAGCTAGCTAGCCCTTAACCCTCCAGTGCACTATTATAGTGGGGTTAACACTATTATATTAGTCTTGCTCATGGAAGTACTGGTTAGTTACTTCCTTGAGAGCATTTTCATAGACATATTCTTACTCTCGTATAAGATGACCAGGGCATCATACATTTCCTTAACAGTGTTCTTTGCAATGAGAGTGATTAGATGATCCTTCACCAAATCTAGAATGATCCATTCTACTCTGACCAATTTCCTAGCATGCTAGGTCAAATCCTTCGGATCACTAGGAAATATCACATCCTTCTCCAAATGGTAACACAGTTCAAATTCCTTCCAAGAGAACGTGCAGCCTGCACTTCTATGGAACAAAGTTGAAAGTGCCTCCAACATAATCTCTGAGACTGCGATTAGACATGACAGGAACTCTTCAAAAAACCACAAACAAATCAACAACTATGAATCAAATCTGCAACCTATTACCAGTGTGGATCACATTTCTTAGTTACACAAAATATCACTCCACTACCTAGAGGAACTAGGCCATCACACCCCACAACTGTTCACAAGTCCAGATTTGCTTCACTTACTAAAGCTCAGGCATCCCACTTTTGAAACCCTGTAACTTCCCCTTACAAGTTGTTGTTCTATCCATACATGGATTCCTGTAAAGTTTTATCAAATGTGCTCAAGTAAATTTCTCAAACCATGGTAAGTAGATTCTGCACTCAGAGAATAACTAATCCTAAGTAACTATAAATCTGAAACCCTATCAAAATATTTAAAATTGATTCATGCGTTAAGCAGATGTAGGCAATTTGAAGAAAAGTCGATTGTTTTTCTAAACACATTTGATGTAACAACTCACACATAAATACCCATAACTTATCTGACGTAATGTCCAAGATCAAGTTCTCTTACTTCATTACATATGCAATGTCCTTTACAAGAAGCTTCTGCGTGTACTTCAAGATATAAGAGAAAACTGTGAAAACCTGGATATAAGCAACCAGCATCAATTACAAATTATCCATGTTATACTCACATTTTTTAAAACAAATAATCAACCAGACAACAAGTATACTTTAAAACCTGCCTACATAATGAAAACGAAATCATGAAATTATGGCTTCTGAACAAAGACAATAAGATTGAAGATACTGGATATACCATCACCTGTTCAAGAATTTCAGGATCTCGATCTCCACCAGATTCTAGAAGGTTTCCCATGGTTTCCATCAGTTTATGGAGAAAACTGCCAAGACAGGTCAAAAATATTGAAAGAATGAATTGTGATGTGATATAATCACTCCAATTATTCAGAATGCATTGATCCTAGTATCATAAACTGGATGTCTTGCAATGCACTGTAGAATCACATTACAGTAACGGAAAGGAATGGATACATGTATCTATTAACTCCTTAAAATGACTCCCCATAATAGTATTAAACATAAACATGAATTTTAAATGCCAGTGACACGATATAAAATGAATGTCACAAAACAATTGACTTGCAACCATGCATAAATGAGATCTAGATAGATCAATGGATGACCTAATTGCAACATGCGAAACTATACTTTTTATCCTTCAAAGAAAAAAGAAAAAAACTTACGGCATGAACTCCTCACGCAAATCCCTTGACAGAACTGCAATCAAACTGCGAGAACATAATTTAATTAATCAGAAGAAATTAATAAATACCAAACATGTTGTACCTGGAATTTCTAAAAGAACATACCATTAATTAGAAACACCAAAGTTCTGAGATAGAGGATTATGCAAAAGAACAGGAGAGCAATTAAATTAAGAAGCAAATAAAGTCATCACATAACACAAGAACAGAACAGTTATTGATATTGAATAAAACATCCCATTGCATTATGTGTATGTTTAACAAACACAGTATACCATACAAGCAATCACATGCATAATTGTTAGTATATAAATAAATCCACCCACACCTCTCAATCTCAAGGGTATGTCTTTTGATTTAGCAGGCAGACTCGGACCAGTCTGAAGCTTGAACAGCTCAACTTTTGACACTCCTCTTTAGAAGGTCAAAAGTGCCCATTTCAGATAATTCGTTAGTTACCTCCCAATGGAAGTTGGAGCACATTTTTCCTAGGGCTGTTTTCATAGTGAAAACTCCTCCAATACACTGCTAGGGGATGACTAAAACATAAAACTTATTGGGCACGCAGCTACTACAGATTTTCAACAGCTACAGCAGCAACTAGGACAAGGTTTATCATTTCTCTCAGCTGACATGAGCTAGATAAAAATTTGCAAGAACAAAGATACATCTCATATATTTCATTCATCAAAATGCTTCTTTTACATATGTAAGCAATGTCAAAGAGATAGCTCAAGGGCTTCACTCATCTAGTTGTGCCAGCAGGTGCATGGTTCAAATCCCTCAAGTTAGGTGCACTAGTCTTCACCAACAGGTTCGCTAGGTGTGAAAATTCCTACACTCGAAGGAACCCCTACTGCAGCGAATATGAATCTAATTCACCTACTTGATTTTTAATATACATTAACCAAGTTATTCTTCTGAATACTGAAGCAGATTACTTCTGCAGCCTACACTAATTAAATATTTGATCTCATGAAACAGAAAACAGAGCAAAGAACAAGATACATAGGACACACTTATTTTTGGACAGAATAATCCCCAAAAAAACCCAATGCAGGAAAACTGATGCAGCAGTTCTAAGGGTTTATTATTATGGTTGAGAAATATCTTAATACAAATCATGGATGCACATCTAGCATTCCTTTACAGAGAAAATACTAGAGGAAAATCTGACTGAGTTTTACCTCACTTCACCTGGCAGAATTTCGGCTGATCCGGCACAAGACTGGCTAACCCCGGCTATTTCTGTGTTGGCTCTGCGTCAACCTTGCGTCACCTTCTCTGCCCTTTGCGTCAGCTCTCCTAGTTGTTCCGGCAGTTCTGGATTCTGCATGACAGGCAGCTTTTCTGCGTCAGCTCTCCCGGCTACTGTGTTGCCTCTGCGTTAGCTCTCCCAGTTGTTCTAACAGTTCCCAACAGTTTTGGTTGTTTCAATTGTTCTGGATTCTGCGTGACATGCAGCTTTTATGCGTCAGCTCTCCCGTCTACTGTGTTGCCTCTCTGCAAGCTCTCTCTGTTATGTATTTTCCGGAAAGTCCTTCTCCCGGATTCTCTCTGGCCCTCAGCTGCAAGATCTCCCCAATCAATTTTCCTCTTGAGAACTTCTCACCTCAAAAAATCGATTTCCTCAATCTCTCTCTGTGTGTTTCCAAATGAACCCCAACCCTCCATTTTATACTTTTCATGTTGAGTCTTCAACGACCGAGATTAAGTCTATAATCACCGACTAAGATCAAAACATTACTTGATCCGCCTTTTAGATCATTCTGACCCATATTTTGATTAATATCCATTAATATTTTAATTTCCCTAAGTTAAGACTTACGAACTCCATCAAAAATATTAATTATTTTAATAAAATACAATCCGGGTGGAATTTCACCAAACGGTTTATGGGTTCTTTAGAACTCATGTGCCTTAGCCTCTCCAACAATAAATCCTAGAGCACTTCCGATTCTACCAAAAACTAACACTCACTCTTAGAGAGGAAAGTGCTCTAGCAACAATGTCCATCTGCATGTTGCTCTGTTTCTGAAGCACCTCCTTCCTGCACTGTTGTTGCCACCAACACTGTGTTGTTGTTGCTACTGTATTGTTGCCCATGACACTGCCACCGTTTCATTTGTACTACAGCTCCCTCTCAAACGCTGCATCTGCTATGCTGCTAGCACTACCACTGCTAACATTGCATCCGAACTGCAACTCCGTTGCTGAGAGAAGCAACTAAAAAACATCCAAAATTAGTTGAACTTAACTGTGTTTAGCATAATACAATGAATGTTGGAATATGACTATTGTTCATTCTGACCCCCTGAATCTTTTGCGCTGCTGCTGAATTTTTGCACTGTGCCAACTGCACTGCTACCAACCTTGCTCTGCGTTGATCAGTTTCTGGTCCCCAACTACTGCATTTGTCCTCCAAACACTCTACTGCATCATCTGACACCAAGTCCATCTCGCTACTGCATCATCTGACTACCATTCACTCTGCTATTGGAAGAAACAGAAAAAACCTCTAAGAGTAGAGGCATTCTCAAACAGCTTGAGAAACTTCAAAGATTGTTTTCTCTTCCAAAGTTCCTCCAAGCGAAAGGACTTTAACGTCGAACAAGCCTCAATCCTCAACCAAAGGGTAGTGCAAATCACATTGGAAAGTTCAAAATGTAACAAGAGCAACCTCTGAGAAATAAGATCGAGACTTTTCCTAATCTCGGAAATCTCAGAACGAATAAGCGCAAGGATAGCAATCAAAAATACCCGATGGTTCTTGGAATTATTAAGGGGATGCTTCATCTTAGAGAATGAAGGAATGATGGAAAAATCTCTACATATTTTTAGGAATGCCAGATCTGATTTCATCTTAGAAACCTACAAACGTGCCTACATGAAATGATAAAAATTTAATCGCAATGGCCCTACCGTGCAGTGTTGTAATTTCTGAACTTAGGCTTTTGTGATCCATAACTAGATTGAAAAGAAATCTTTCAGTGATAATCACATCGGAGAAAATATTGTCGACGCATTTCGAACCAACTAGTGGGTTCATCTTCAAGACAAGATGAAGAACCAAATCATGGCATTAGATAAATAGATGCAGAGATATGTTTACTATCTGCTAGAATGTTTAACAAGTGTACATCTCTCTCTATTCTTGGGATGAGTTACACTTCTCCTCAAGTAACTCTTCCCTCATGGAATTCGATTTTCTTATTATTGGCTCAAGGAACAAAAATCATTTTGTAACTCCTCTCCTTTCTCATCTATCTCAGCAAGAGAAAGTGAGAGGAGAGTAGCATGTTCATTGTAAAGGACGAGAGCTAGTGATAAGTGTGTGCAAAAGAAGTGTGAGAGCAAGTGAAGAGTAAGAGCAAGGGAAGAGTTAGAGCAAGTGTGAAGGACAAGATTCAATCAAGAGAAGGAATAGATCTTCAAGCAAAGAGCAAGGGCACTTTAGCTGCAAGTTGATCAGACATTGGTGACTTTATTCATTCTCATTCTCTCTCTCTTTGTACTCTGCTGAAAATTTGAGGAAATCTAATAGAAGAAGAATCATTTGGGTTTTCCCCTTGTGGGTTTTTCCCTGGTCATTGGACCTAACTCTCAGTGTCTCGTATTTGTACTTGGTTGTCTTCATATGATCCTTAAGTTTATGTTCTATCTACAATTGTTGAGCTGAAAAGTTGTGAAGAAGAAATTTGCATTCTAAGTAATTGTATGTTGGAAATATTGAGAGGAGGGTGAATCAGTGTTTCTTTTCAATTGTTATTTTTACTAGTTAAGATCACTTATAATTAGAACACAAAATGAACAATAAGAATAAATACTTTTATTAATCTCTTCCTTACAATAAATTCAATACAATAATGTGTAGGGCTCCCACCCTAGATGAAGACACCAATCTTCAATCTCTCAGGCTCCAACTTGTATTTTTCCAAGCACCGACTTGGACTTCCCAAGGCTCCAACCTTGTTAATTTGAGGCACCAACCTCTAGGGCTCCAACCCTATCTTTGGTATAGGCTCCAACCTAGTTTCTTGAGGACTCCTATCCTCTAGGACTCCAACCCTCAACTTTAATTTGTCAAGATGTGTTTGATTATTTTTCACAGCTCCCAATGTCTTCTTCAACGAGCCCTGTCGATTTTCAGCAATGCCTTCACTTAGTCTCCACGTCACTTCATCAATGACAACCTTGTCTTACCATGAAGATGTCGCCACTACTCTTCATATTACCCAAACACTTTCTCCAAGGTCACTTCGTGATGACTAATGCATCATGGTCTCCAAGATTAACTCCAAGGACAACTAGGGCTTCTCAACAATGTGTCTACAATAAGTTGCACTAAGCCTCAAAGTCTGCACCAAATAATTCTTCTAAGGATTCTATAATGTACCTCAACACTATTGCTTCAAGGATGCTTCAATATGTCTGCTACAAGGATATCTTCAAATTGTCATCAACAAACTTCACTATCCAAAGGCCCTCAAGTTCTTAACTTGTTCAAGGTTCCAATGGTTCCACTATCCAAAGCTTCACTTGTCAAAATCTTCTACACTGCCCAATGCCTTAATACTTCTTTACTGCCCAATGCCTTAATGCTTCACTGTCCAAGCTTCAAGCTATTCTTTGTCCTATGCTCCAAGCTCTTCTTTATTCACTGCTTCAGACAGTGACCTCAAACTCAAGAATTAGAATCACCAGCAGCCTTACTGTCTTTGTCCAGAACACTGTTGAAATCACTGGCATTCAATAGATAACACACATTCACGTTGTCTCACACAAACTCACAATCAAAAACTTTGTCATAACCGATCATCATAGTTTCACGAATGTTGCCTTTACATCGAGTTCACATTTGTGTAAGATCATATCATTGCACATACTATCACATGAATTTGTCAAGCCAAATATTATTGTAGTTCAGTCTTCCTATGGTTAAGAGTTGTCGTGAGTATGGTCTAAGGTATAGTCACAAATGTATACTTCTATAAGGAGGTCTGAGACAGCAAGTTTGCACCAGTTCCAAGCCACAGACAAGTGTTGAACCTCCAAATCCGAGATTATGTGATGCATGTGGTGATCACAGGTCCAAGAATGTGGTGTCTGAGGGTCAAAAGTCTATAATCTGAGTTTAACCAAGATATAAATCGAGTTCTGCTGCATGTAGCTTACTCCATCTGCTTGTGATGTCTAAGCCAAGGAGTTGCTTCAAAGGTTAAATGATCTGTCTTTTTTAATAACCCAATCAACAATTCTTTTCGGCCTCTAAGTCTTCTCTCCTTGGTGTTTTTCCTCGTTGTATTAACTCTGAATTGTTTTACTGAAATTGATGATAGAAATGAGAGTTTGTGGTCTCTATTTATACACATTTTGTCATGAAAAATAAAGGGATGTGACCATGGAAGGAGGCCGACATGAGGGGCAGGGTATAGGTTGGCCAGATTGGAAAAATAGAATATATAATTTTTCAAAAATCAATTTCTCTCAGGTCATTTGGAGTAAGGAGTTGAGTGAGGACTCATTAGAAAGAGGAAAGAACCCTCTTTAAGATGGTAAAGGACCCACAGTGATAGGATGCCTCCAAATTGTCAAAAATTATTTTTCTTTGGTTGTTCTTGAATTTTTTTATGCATAAGGTGTGTGGGACAGAACGAGGTCATTAGTGCTTGTCATGTCTTCAATTGTGTCATCATATCATCTCTATGTCATCATATGGTCCTCCATCTCATCATATGGTCTCCAACCATGTCATCATATGTAATCAAGTCCTTCTTCAAGTGTAGTCATTTGTAGAAATTTCACCCGTAGAACAAACCGATATATGCAATGTCCTAAAGCATAATACTTGTTCTACTTCTACAAAACATTAAGCGGAAGCATAATCGAATTCATGAGCAACATCAAGTAGAAACATGCATAACTGATCAAGAGAAATAATCACACATAACACAAGATATATCCAGGGGAAAGCACCGGCATAAAACCCCAACCATGTATTATCAATCAAGTGGAAATCCTCTTCACAATACAAAAAGAATTAGCTCTCAAGCTATTCAGTTCTCAATGAACTATGAAGATATGAAGATAAGTCTCATGAACCAACCAAGCCCTGTTTATTTAGGCTTTACGTATGGTCCTTACATAGTTTGCTTAGGAAATAATAGCAAAAGCATATGCTATTAATTCCAAACATACCAAAATAACCAATGGTCCAACTACGTAATCCTTGAGGACACTAGTTCCTCAACCATGCAAAAACTACTTACTAGAAATAGTTAAGCATCTGATAGTACACTGTCCCACATCTGATCCCAACTGGGTCTCTGACAGAACTAACATGCAACAGTTATCCATGAGTGAATTCTCAGTTATCTAAAATAATAGTTGTCACATGCATGCAAGCATTAATAAACTATATTTTATTATTTTAACAACTTGTTAAAATAATCTAACTGAACTTGACTAGTTAGAACTAAGTCAACTGATTCTCTCATTATAAAACTCATACTTATTCCCTCAATCAGTGGAGGAAATTAAGGATAAATTCCTCAATCAGTGGGACAACTCATGTGCATGCTCAGAAAGACTTCAAATTCGAATTTCCTTAACTAATTAACTCAACTGAATTAATTAATTAATATTTCCAACTGATGTTAAGACCAAAATTAATTTTACTTCCTATAGATAGACAAGAAACTGCTATAAATAGGAAGGGACCCAAAAATGCTATTTTTAAAACTTTCTATTTTTAGCAGTTTCACCTCTCACCCAATGTGACCAATGACCTCACTGGCCAAATTGCTATTTTTAGACATGCTATTTTTAACAAGTCTATTTTTAGCACATTCTAAATTTAACATTTCTTGTTGCACATTTTTCAACAGCATTCATGTATGTCATCAAGTAAACATTCATGTCATCAATTCCTTCAAAAGTGCTCATCAAGTGTCATCATTCATAACATCGTCTTATTAAATGTTTAGGTTACGGCTTCTTCACATGAGCAAGGATATCATATTCCTGTGACAAGGTTAGTTCTTGTTATGGCATCTTCATAAGAAATTTCATCACTAAGGCATTATGATCAATGGGCATCTTAGGGCAACATCACACATCACAAGAATTTGCCATCACAAACAATGTCATATTGACATCAATGACAACCTTGACTAACAATCTCCCCCTTTGTCATTGATGGCAATATTCTTACCCTTCAACATTCTCTCCTCCTTTGACATCAATGGCAAACGGGGTACCCAAGTACTCCCCCTATCATGTTGCTCCCATCATATTTTCTTCATCAATGATAGTTCTCCATGTTAGATATGTTGCTCGCCCTGTCAAGATGATCTTCCTTTTGGCAATGTGGTCCATGATAGACATGTTTGCATTTCTTCATATGATGAACAAACTCCCCCTGCCTACATAAACTCCTCTAGCTCAAGAAAGATTGCTTGCCTTGTGATCAAGTGGAAGACATCTCCACAATTTCATGAGCTACCCTTGAGAGATGATTTATCAAGATTGTCCATATATGACTCATCAAGGATTTCATAGGGCTCTTCACAGATAGCTTCTGCAAGAATAGTCAAGAATCATAAGCTCCCCCTAACAATATGCATGGTCTTCTTCTTGGCAAAATTTCATCATTAAAACTTGGAATATCATATCTGCCAAAGATGTACTCATCAAATCAACAACATGAGTGGATGTCTTGAGTGTTCAAGAGACTTTCGGATCCAATTTGCTTCCTTCTCCATACTTGTGTAACTTTCTTTTCTTGCTTGGTAGACATGTTTTTAGCTTGTTTAGGGACCCGAGTCAAGTTACAATCATGCCATATGTCCAATGTTATGACAATTGAAGCATTCAATTTTGTCCATAAATGAAGAAGCATAATTTCCTCCTGCAAAGTTGCTTCTGGGAAACTGATGGGGACCATTATATTTGTCCTTGTGGTATGCCCTACAGTCCTTTGCCATGTGCCCAAAATTTGTACAAGAATAGCAATAACCAAAAAATATGCTTTGGTAACTAGGAGATGGAGATTGCCTTAATGTACCTCTGAAGTCTTTTTGCCTTGGAATTCTTTGATGATATCCATTACCTCTTGCATTCTTGACACCATCTGCATATCTTCTTGTAATAGGGTTTCTTCCAATGTCATCTTGACTCTTCTCCTTTTGTTGGAACCTGGGGCATCAATATTTCTTTCAAGCTTCTCCACATCCTTTGAAGCATTAGGGTTTCCATCATTTCTATTTGAGGGTTCACCTGCATAGCCAAGACCTGATTTATTGAGAGGAGATATTTGATGACTTAGGATGTCATCTAAGGTTTGAGAACTCTTCAAGTTCTTATTCAGCAAGTCAACTTCCTTTTTAAGAAAGACAATTTCTTCTTCATTTTCTTGCATTCTTCATCCTTCTTTGATAGGTTGATCTTCATTTCTTCCTTCATCTTGGTTGCTTCACATGATTGAGCCTTAAGTGAAGAGATTTATGATCTTAATTTGGAGATGTCATCATCCTTTTCTTCTAGTTGGCATATCATGGTGTTTCTTTCCTTTTCTGCATCATCAACTTGTCCTTCTATGAGTGCCAAAGCTTCCATCACCTTCTCAACTCCTTATGCTTGTTTCTTTGTTTCTTCTAGTTGAGATCTAAGGGAGGAGACCTCTTCCTTGTATTGACCAATTTGTCCTTCTATGAGTGCCAAAGCTTCCATCACCTTCTCAACTCCTTATGCTTGTTTCTTTGTTTCTTCTAGTTGAGATCTAAGGGAGGAGACCTCTTCCTTGTATTGACCAATTTCTGCTTCAAGTTTGTTCAAGATCTTGTGTCTTTGTTCAAGGTGGCTTGACAAAGTGTCTTCCTTTTTCTTTGCTTTATCCAATTGATTTGTCATGGATATGACTTCTTCATGATGTCTTTTCTTGTTTTGATGACAATGCTCCTTTAGCTTGGTGAGCTCCTTATCTCTTTCTTAAAGTAATCAACTTCCTTCCTTGTCTTGTCAAGGTTATGGTCACCATCTTGTAATTGCTTCTTAAGCTCCTTATTTTCCTTTTTCAACCTATTAATCTCTTCTAGGGCGGCTATAAGTTTTTCCATGAGATTTTCTTCGAAGTTTTCTTTATTTTCTTCATCTTCTAGGTCTTCTTTGGCCTTGATATCTTCACTCTTGTTCTCAACTTCCTTAATGGGTTCTGGATTTCCTTCTTGGTTTCCATCATCTTCTTTACTAGCAGTCATGGTCAATTCTCCTTTTGAGTGAAGATCGTGATCTTTGTCCCACATATCTTTTGTTGATGAACATTTTTCCACTTTGGCCTTTATAGGATCTAGTAGCCCATTCAAGATTGCCTTCATCGCTCTTGCATTATACTCCTTGGATTCTCCTTCCATCATGCTTTCAGTAATCACTAATTCCCATGCTTCGACGCCTTGAGACATAAAGAAATTCCTCATTCTCACCTTCCATATATCAAAGTTACCATTGAACAATGGAACTTTCCCAATTTGATTGTCTTCAGTTTTCATGATTGAGGAAGAGACATCTTTAGAAGGATTGGAAGCATTGGCTTTGCCATTTGTGTTCTAAGGATCAACCTTCAAGTTGTTAGGCTTATGAACGAAGGTACTCGCTCTGATTCGAATTGTTGGAAACACTGAGAGGGGGGTGAATCAGTGTTTCTTTTCAATTGTTATTTTTACCAGTTAAGATCACTTATAATTAGAACACAAAATGAACAATAAGAATAAATACTTTTATTAATCTCTTCTTTACAATAAATTCAATACAATAATGTCTAGGGCTCCAACCCTAGATGAAGACACCAATCTTAAATCTCCCAGGCTCCAACCTGTATTTTGCCAAGCACCAACTTGGACTTCCCAAGGCTTCAACCTTGTCAATTTGAGGCACCAACCTCTAGGGCTCCAACTCTATCTCGGGTATAGGCTCCAACCTGGTTTCTTGAGGACTCATATCCTCTAGGGCTCCAACCCTCAACTTCAATTTTTCAAAATGTGTTTGATTATTTTTCACAGCTCCCAATGTCTTCTTCAACGAGCCCTGTCAATTTTCAACAATGCCTTCAGTTAGTCTCCACGTCACTTCATCAATGACAACCTTGTCTTACCATGAAGGTGTCGCCGCTACTCTTCATATTACCCAAACACTTTCTCCAAGGTCACTTCATGATGAGTAATGCATCATGGTCTCCAAGATTAACTCCAAGGACAGCTAGGGCTTCTCAACAATGTGTCTACAATAAGTTGCACTAAGCCTCAAAGTCTACACCAAATAATTCTTCTAAGGATTCTATAATGTACCTCAACACTGTTGCTTCAAGGATGCTTCAATATCTCTGCTACAAGGATATCTTCAAATTGTCATCAACAAACTTCACTATCCAAAGGCCCTCAAGTTCTTAACTTGTTCAAGGATCCAAAGGTTCCACTATCCAAAGCTTCACCTGTCATGTATGTCATCAAGTGTAAACATTCATGTCATCAATTCCTTCAATAGCGTTCATCAAGTGTCATCATTCATAACATTGTCTTATTAAATGTTAGTTTAGGGCTTTGTCACATGAGCAAGGATATCATATTCCCACAACCAGGTTAGTTCTTGTAATGGCATCTTCATAAGAACTTTCATCACTAGGGCATTATGATCAATGGGCATCTTAGGGCAACATCACAGATCACAAGAATTTGCCACCACAAACAATGCCATAATGACATCAATGACAACCTTGACTAACACTGTAACAGCATAGAACATTCAATTTTTTGCAACGTACATTCAGTTCCATTTCGTTTTCTGCAAAGTACATTCAATTTTCTACAAGTACATTCAGTTTTTGTATAGGACTTTCAAGTATCTGCAAAAAAAATTTAAATTTTTGCATAGAAATTTCAGATTTTAACAAATAATCCACATATAATAGAATAATGACTAGTTCATTCTTTACTACTTTGACGTAGAGGTTTGGGTTTGCAAAGCTTTTGACAAATCCAATCCTTAAAAGATAGGCATCCATTCTAGCATACCAAGCTCTAGCTGCTTGTTTCAAGCCATATAGAGCTTCCTTCAACCTGCAAACATGAGACATGAGATTCCTTGCTATGTATCTCAAAACCTTTTGGTTGTTCAATATACACTTCCTCATCTACAATTCCATTCAAGAAAGTTATTTTGACATACATCTGGTGGATCTTCCATCCCATAGTAGTTGCTAAAGAAATGTAGGATCTAATGGTAGTGTACCTGGTTTTAGGATCAAATGTTTCTTCATAGTCCACACCATTTTGAGAGAAACCCCTTGCTACAAATCTTGCTTTGTATTTATCTATGCTCCCATCAACAACGTGTTTGAATTTGTAGATCCATTTAGAGGTGACAACAGATTTTTCCCTAGGTATAAGAACAATTTCCCGAACCCCATTCTTCATAATTAATCGATATTCTTCTTGCATGGATATCTTCCATTCATCATGATGAGCGTCTTGTTCAAATATGGTTGGTTCTACTTCAATTAGTTTTGACATATAAGCTACATATCTAGAGTATCTCTTTGGTTCCTTGCTTTGTTTGAAAGTAGCTTTTGCTGCTTTGGCCTCTTCTTTACTTCGGGAATGATCGTAGGTCGAATGGGTACACTTGGTCCTTCTTCTTCTTGATTTGTAGGAGCTTTGTCAAGTTGTTATTTTTCTTCAAAGAGTGGAATATCTTCTTCATCGGATTCAACGGGAATATCATTAGATTTTGTATGCATAGGTTTCATCAAATATGACATCTCTACTAACTACAATTTCACGATCTTCTTTTATGTAGATTCTATAAGCCTTTGATGAAAGACTATAACCAACAAAGATACCCTTCATACTAGTAGAATCTAGCTTCTTTCTCTTATCTTTAGGAATATGAATGTAGGCAGGGCATCCAAAGATACAAAGATGATCTGCATATGGCTTTTTCCCTGAGAATGCTTCTTCCAGTGTCATATTTTCAAGAATTCTATGAGGACTTCTATTTTGTATGTATATTGTTGTCATAGTTGCTTCTCCCCATAAGAATTTTGGAAGGTCTTGGTCAAATATCATGGTTCTAATGCATTCTTCAATGGTCCTATTCTTTCTTTTTGCTACTCCATTTTGTTCAGGATTATAGGGAACTATGAGCTCCCTCTTAATACCTGCTTCCTTGCAAAAGGCTATGAGTTCCTTAGATGTATATTCACCACCATTGTCGAATCTAAGGGTCTTTATTTTCATTTATGTTAAGTTCTCCACTTCTGATTTGAAATCTTTGAACTTTTCAAAGACTTGAGAAGATAAATCCAAGTGTTCCTAGAGTGATCATCAATGAAGGTCACATATCATAGATGGCCTCCAGAAATTTATTTGCCATTGGTCCATACACATCGAAATGAATGAGGTCTAACACTTTTTTAGACCATCTCTCACAACTTAAAAATGGTTTCCTTGTATTCTTACCCAAAGCACATCCCTTACATACTCCTTCATGCTCCTCCTTTAAGCTAGGGATTCCTTTTACCATTTGATTTAGAGAGGGTAATATTTTATAATGAAGGTGTCCATACCATTTATGCAAAGCTCAGCGGGACTAACATCCATGTGAACAAGAGCTTGTGGTGGAGGTGTCAGAAGTCGATACAACCTTCCCTCACGAATCCCAACAACCCTTGCCTTTTCAATACTAGAGGCCCTTCCCCAAACAAGAACTTTTCCATCTACAAAGGCAATCCTCTCTCCTTTATCTTCTAGACAAGAAATAGAAAGTAAATTTTTTCCAAACCAGGGACGTAGAGAATGTTGTTGAGATGAAGTTTTACACCATCTTCTAGATTCAATGACGTAGATCCAAGACCTTTGACTACATAGTTATTGTTGTCTCCAATCTCCATTGAATGAGATGATGATTCTTTTGATAAGATTTGAAGTTGTCCACTTTCTCCTGTCATGTGTCTCCAAGCTCCACTATCAATGATCCAAGCATTGTCATCATCAAATGTACCTATAAGTGCTACTATGAATCCTTCAATTTTAACTCTCCTAGATAGATTGTAGATGATCTTGACACCAAAACTTCATGCAACTTTAGAGAGATCTTTACAGGCCTTGAGTCCCATCTCAAATAGCTTGTCATTGATGAGGGAGATTTTCCTTTCAAGATCACTTTCCTTCCTTCAAATGATAGCCAACTTAGTGATCTTCAAATAGTCCCTCCTTCACCTTAACTCTAATACCATGTTGAGAAATCAATGCATGTAGTTATTAGGGTTTTGATTCCTCTTTTCTTGATAATTACTTGTGATTTGTGTTGGATTATTTACTTCTTTATTATGTTATCTTTCATCAAGCAATTACCAAATCAAAAATGCATGAAGATCACAAGAACAAGAGACACAAGATATAGGCACTTAGCCAAGGCAAAACCCCTCTCTAGGGAAAACCTAGTCAAACTCTTCTTCTATAATCGAACCAAGTCAAAGTGAGACAATCCAAGACCTTTTGACCAAGACAAAGACCTCCTCCAATCACCAAGTCAGCCCTCCTTCCAAGTAGACAAACATTGTCAAAGTCAACAAGAGTCACTTCCTTCAAAACTGCTTCAATCTGGAATTTCGGGCCCCCTTGCAAACTCAGAATTTCGGACCTACTTACTGTAGAATTTCAGCCCCTGCAACTGTTGAAAAAACCAATGCTAGTAGGGTTTACGGTTTGATTCCTCTTTCTTGATAATTACTTGTAATTTTGTGGCCTCTTTTACTTCTTAATTAGTTTATCTTTCAACAAGCAACTACCAAATTATATGTGTATGAACATCACAAGAACAAGAGACACAACATGTAGTTCCCAATCAGGAAAAAACCCCTATAAGGGGAAAGCCCAGTCAAGAACTCTTCCTCCAGTCGATTCAATTCAAGATGAAACACTTCCAGAACTCTTAGACCTATACAAAGACCTCCAACCACCAAGTCATCCCTTTCTTGCAATAGATGATCTTGACAAAATACTCCACGTGAACAACTTCCCAACAACAGCTTCAGTCAAGAATTTCGGCCCCCCAGCAGCAGAACTTGGACCTCAACTTTAGAATTTCGGACCTGCAATAGATACAGATTTTCGGCCCCAACAATTTCCCAAAAAACTTCGCACATGTGAGAGAAAGATAACCCAAAAATCAATTTAGGTTTCCCAACAAACTTCATCCTTCTTCCAGCTTCTTTGCTCTAATTTTCTGCTTCTCTGTCTTGTAGATCAAACTTGTTGAGTGAGAGAGTGAAATAGGTCGAATGCCTCTCCTTATATAGCTAGTCTGCTGGGTCAAATTGCCCTGATGTACGCCAACTTATTAGGGACAGGGCCGACTTGGTGTGGACGTGACAAATTACCTTTTCAACTCAAAAATAATTCTCTTTACATGATACAAAAGCCCATGAAGGGTCTAATAAAAATGACAATGCCCTAATTACTCAAAACAAAACCTTGAAG